>CM024247.1:311679-398529 GCA_013421045.1 Propylea japonica
AATCCTGATGCAAAATTTTGTGGTCATAGCGTGAACAGAATCATGAAAAATGGAAATATTGAAAAAAGGAAATTCATATTTCCAGAAGAAGATATCCGATTCGAGTGAAATTTTTTTGTGAAAGGAGATCGATAATCTGAATGTTTATGCAAAATTTTGTGGCCATTGTTTCAACAGAACCATAAAGAATTCAATTGGAATGTTGAAAAGAAGAATCTTTATATTTCCATAACATAACATAACATAAATGTTTATGCAAACTTTTGTGGCCATTGTTTCAACAGAACCATAAAGAATTCAATTGGGACGTTGAAAAGAAGAATCTTTATATTTCCATAACAAAATATTCGATTCGAATGAAAGTTATTTTGAGATTGAAAACTATTATACCTAATGTTCATGCAACATTTCAAGGGGGTCACATCATCAGAACCATAGAGTTTACTCTTGTAATTATTTATTTTTCAAATATTTCATTTTTTGAATAATTTTCAGAATATAATTCCGAATGTGCTGAGATTCTCCATTTATATATTTGGTATCTATCTCAAATTCTTTATAAAATTCCGAGCTAGAAGTCTTATTGCTCCACTAAAGAATGAGCGCTCAAAAGCTCCTGATCGAGACTTTTTTTAAATAATAAATTTGCTGCTTTCGGAAAGGAACAAATCTTATTTCGGAAGCTTGGCAATAAATGAATGATATTTAATATTTGTTGTTCCTCACCAAAGATTTCAATGGGGAAAATGATTGAAATATTTTCAGAACAACCAGTGTGATAGAGATTAGATCCTATAACATAGCGTCACGCTGTGATACGAGTAGTTTCATAATCACTATTGAAATTGAAGAATAAGTTTGTACCATTTCGTTCTGTGAGACCTCTTCAACATCTAATACCAAACCTCAAATAGACCCATGACCATTCGTACTATGATTATCCTATAAAATGGAACCGCTTCTTTGCTTATGAAGTTGAATATACATTCAATATCTTATGAATGCAAGACAATTATTGGGGTCAGGACAGTAAAATATAACCACACAAAAATTCGATGCATTTGGCTCAAACAGGCAAGAAAATAATGACCTCGCTCATATTTATTTCGCTGCATAATATTTCTTCAAACATCATACCAACTAGATGTTGGCGCGAAATTCTCGATGATGAAATGTTTATTGAAATATTATTCAGGCTATTTCCATCCCATTTGTTCTTTCTATTCAACGTTTTCGCCAGCATTTGCCAGCCAACAACTGATCTTGAGTGGTCACTTCTGGAGACCTCCATATAAGTGTTTTGGGGTCTTCATATACAGGTTCGGAAATTTACATCGGGAACATACGATATTCCATGCATTAGAGAGAGAGAGAGAGAGAGAGATCCTTTAATAAACTTATGCCACAATTTGGGTTTCTATAAGTCTTTATTATTCCTATCGGTCCTTTATTTAGTGAGTTACGAATCACGTAAACCTTTCGATTATACCTTTGTACAACTGCACGCAAAATTTTTCCACTGTTGCATTGAATTTCATATGTTTTCGATGTGAATTTTGAAACCTATATAAGTATGAAGTGTATAATTCACTAATTGATACAAATCTTGTTGAGAGTATCATTATATTTAAATACCTTTTTAAGTTGAAAGTTTATTAGGATTTCTCGGTCGAAGGATTAGTGATACACTTATATATTACCCAAGCTTTCGGTAATTTTTATTACCTTTCTCAAGGATCTACAATAAATATACTGTTATAAAACTAAGTGACAAAATTATTATTTATACATACATATGGTGTGATTTTTATCCTAGTAGTAGTAAATTTTTGGTAATCTCACTTTCACTGAGATATAAAATTTCAATGTTGCCTCTAATACATAAAAAATATGGAATTACAGTTGAGTATTCATAAAAGTTCAATTGCTAATCACATTTGACAACTATTAGTCATTAATGCTATCTTGTATTGTCAAATCACGAAATGGTGCAAGTGTATTTTTAGATAATTATACAAAGAGACTTTTTCTAGAAATGTTGGCCATTACAAATTCTGAAAATACAATGAACACAAAACAAGACACCAACAATCTCAATAATATATATTCATACTTAATTGAATTATCTAAAAATACACATGCACCATTTCGTGATTTGACAATACAAGATAGCATTAATGACTAATAGTTGTCAAATGTGATTAGCAATTGAACTTTCATGAATACTTAACTGTTTTTCCATATTTTTTATGTATTAGAGGCAACATTAAATTTTATATCTCAGTGAAAGTGAGATTACCAAAAATTTTACTACTACTAGGATAAAAATCCACCATATGTATGTATAATAATAATTTTGTCACTTTAGTCCTTTATAACAGTATATTTATTTGTAGATCCTTGAGAAAGGTAATAAAAATTACCGAGCTTGGGTAATATATAAGTGTATCACTAATCCTTCGACCAAGAAATCCTAATAAACTTTCAATTTAATAACAATTACGGTCGATAACTAATTTTCATACCTTTTTAAGGATATCATTAGCAAACGTAAGACTCAAGCTTCCGTACATATATAATACCTTTTATATTTTCAAGACTGTACTTCATTTCTTAGATAGGTAGTCGAAAGGGTTTTGTTAAAAAGATTTCCATTTCGAGAACCTGCACAAAGTCATACAATGTTCATAAATTTGTAATGAACAACTTATTGAAATGCACTTAATTTTCAATAAGGTTGACTATTCACATCATAGAGATAGAATAGTATAGACTTGCCATCATTGAAATAAAAGTGTTATCAGATTCGCCATATTACTACCACCTTTACATCAAATTTGACACTCGTTGAATATTTTGTGAGAATTGTGATTTTTGAGCCTTTTCAAGTTGAATTGTGATTTTTGCTGCTTAATAAGCAATAATAAAATGGTATCGTGTGCTTCAAGGCTTTGTTCAAGCAGGAGAGAGAAAGACAAGAAGAAAATTACGGGAATGACAATTCACAGCAAGGATGAGTACTGAACAGATCCGCATTCGAAATATTTGCATGTCTTCCTTAGTAATCTGGTATCTCTTTATATGTGTATATTAAATTCTGAAAAAAAAACTGTTTATTTGATATTCAATTTACCTCATTTCAACAGATTTCCCCAAGACCAAACACATCGTGTTTCTTGTATAAATCAGATTATCTGATTGAAAGTTGACTTGATTCGATCCTGAACGTTCCGCCATATTGGTCCCCAACTTAGCCATGCGCAGTCGTAATATTTTTCCTTACTCAATTGTATGTCATAGCATTTCCTCTCTATTCTACATCTATGATTCACATCCAAACAACAGAAACAATGCAATTTGCAAATCCTACATGTCGATATTATGTTACATCATCTAGACTGTAGTTACAGTCTTCTAATTAGCTTCGATATGGATCCCATATTGAATAGTGATCAGAGGTTAATTTATTCATCATCTGATCTGTAAGGGAAACCGACTAATGCTCCCATTATCGTCGTTTCATTATTATCCCACTAATGAGATGAACATTTGTGATTCTGTAGCGAGGTATTACACTTGGTTTCAATTGCACTTAATGATAACGAACATTTTGATTCAGCTTTTGACCATTAGCCGGCAGTTTTACACGTGGTAAGGGGGACCAGGGTTGGTTGTGACAGGGGCCAGTTGTGACAAAGACTTTTTTGCATTTTACACGTGTAGTTTATAAGCTCTTGAAAATATATGGACTCAAAAACAACATCTCGAAGACCTCCATTTATGTACAAGGTGACCAGAACTGGTGATCCCAGAGCTACAACTTTTCAACCCTATGAGATGAGATGAAAATGAATGGTACAAACTCATTAAGCCGTCGACCTTATTGCTCTATCGTATTTTGTTTACGAGTCATAGGCCTAAATTCACATTTGGGAAATTTCAATTTCGGTCATTATCTCCGTTCCTGTTATACATGGTGTCTGTAAAAAAATGCGAGACACTTTGGGAGATGATTTCTCGATGAAAATAAGCAGGTTCATAAAATTTTTTCTTCGAATCGATCTCCTTCCAAGCAACAGTCTTTGGAAGGCGATGACGAGTTGAGAGTTTGTAATTTTTTTACGGCTTCTCAAAAACACTGATAAAACTATACATAATTTGATCTATTAAGTACATGTTAGTCACACATTTTTGTTTGATCCCATAACTTTATTATTAGGGGTTGAAAATAAGAACCCCTTATGATTTTGCTTAAAAAATTGTTTTCGTCGGATACATTTCCGAAAAATGAATTCTCACATGGTTTTCTATTCCATTCTGGAGGGAAATAGTCTCTTGCAAAATTTCGATACAGTCGATACTTTTCTCGGAAAAAATATAACTTGCTTGCAGTTATGATCACTGTTCATTCTGTCAAAACCAATTTTGGCGTAAACAATATCTTATTAGAATTTCATTCTATGGAACATACGATAAAATAGAACGAAAAGTGATCATAACTGCTTGTAAGTTGTTATTTTTCCGAGAAGTATCGACCGTATCGAAATTTCGCAACATGCGTTTTTTCTCCAGAATTGAATGGAAAACCATAGGAGAATTTTATTCTCGAAAATCTATCCCACGAAAACAATTTTTGAAGGAAGATCATTAGGGGTTGTTATTTTCAACCCCTAATTATGAAGGTATGGGATCAAAGAAAATTGTATGAATAACATCTTCATAATGAATAATTATATGTATAGTTTTAAGACTCAGGTCGATTTCGACAAAAAATGATATGAACTACCCCTGCTCAATTTCATCGGGGAATCATCTCCCTAAGTCCCTCGCATTTGTTTACAGTCATCTCGTATAATATGTCATATATGGCTCTCAAAATAGCGATCACTCTTAGGGATGTAAAGGTTGGCCCAGAACCTTCTTAAATTTTTGAGGCCTATGGTCAACAAAATTGTACCAATTCATTCATCACTACCCCCACTAAAAATTTCTGGGATCCCCTGTCTCCCCAGCGTCACCTAAAAGCGATAAATGACTTGTTATTCTGTTAAAATTCATGAAACGAAAAAAACAGTGATTACTTTCAAATGAAAATAAATCATTGTTTCCATGAATAAACGAAAGTTCATGTAAATAAAGATTTCGGACGTCTTCGGGACGTCCAGTGCTGCTCACATTGTTATAATAATCTACATAGTCATCAATAATAACACAAATCATAAATATAGATTCCTAATACTCAGAATAAACCTTGGTTGAAGTCCCTATGGAATAAAGAATAAGAAATATTGGAATCGAATCGACTAACGTCCCCCAGTTTGCGCATATACGCAGGGTCTTTCAAGAGAACCTCACCCATATTTATACGGGAAACTACTGAACGTATTTTCATGAAATTGAGCACTTATAAGTATTTCACGATGCTGATGAAATCTAAAATATTTTCAAGGCATGAGCACCTCCAGTTTTTCCGGAAATGACGTCAACTTCCGTTTTTCAAATTAAAACACCATTTTTCTATTGCAGAAATAGATTCCTTAGAAAATTTCAAGTTATTTTGATGTAACATTTTTCAGTTTTGGTTGGAAAATTCTCTCTGAGCGGAAAAATTCGAAAAAAATCGAAAAATAGCTCCGCTGAAACAAGAATAACTTCGAGGTTTTACATCTTGAAAAATCCCAAAAATGAAAATTTTCCATCAGAAAACCTCGAAGTTATTCTTGTTTCAGCGGAGCTCTATTTTTTTTTCGAATTTTCCCGCTCAGAGAGAATTTTCCAACCAAAACTGAAAAATGTTACATCAAAATAACTTGAAATTTTCTAAGGAATCTATTTTTGCAATAAAAAATGGTGTTCTAATTTGAAAAACGGAAGTTGACGTCATTTCCGGAAAAACTGGAGGTGCTCATGCCTTGAAAATATTTTAGATTTGATCAGCATCGTGAAATACTCATAAGTGCCGAATTTCATGAAAATACGTTCAGTAGTTTCCCGTATAAATATGGGTGAGGTTCCTCGTGAAAGACCCTGTATTATTCAAACTATGTATTGAAAAGGTTGAACTGATGGAGGAAAACACGACCACACGCCAATTGCCCTATTACTAACACTTGTAATTTTCCCAGAAAAACATTCCAACATTCCTAAACCCCTCAAAATCGCATTACAAATTCGAAACTCACTGAAATAATCCCAAAGTTGCTGATCTATGCCTTAGCGAATCTCGAATTATTTTGCAGAGGGCGCTTCAGTCCGAAAGATAGTCCGTTTTTACGATCCCTGCCTGAGCCTCGTAAAATTTCCTTTAATGAATCCCTTTGAAAGTGGCCCTTGAAAGTGGAAACTTTTGGCTATCGACGATCCCGCTTCTAGCGCACTTACGCTTCGTATCACTTGAAAATTGCATTTCAGTTATGTACTGCAGACTTCTCTGATATATTGAAGCTTCGGAAAATAATAGGGCATGGTGGGAGCGAGCTTACGAATCTGTGTTGCTGTTTTTTGTTTCTCTTTGATTGGCTGTTGAATGATCTTCTCTGAAGTTGTAATTGAGAATTGTTGGGGAAGACTGTTTAGAGTTTTCCACTCCTACGTTTTAGGAGGAAAATATAAGTTTAAATAGAAATTGGAGGAGAGACTAATAGAATACATAATGAAGAAGTTTGTGAGTTAATTCATTTTTTGTCTAAAGCATTCTTCTTCTTTTAATTTAATCTTTTATTGGATGACCTGGGGCCTATTGCACCAAAATACTCTGCAACTTTTCACTTTGCACTCTGTCAAATTTGCAGAGTGAAAATTATTTTTGTTGTTCAACATTTCCCCTAACACTTTGCGATTTCGACTTTTCAGTCGAAAATTCGTTGACGTGACATTCAGTAACTTCTGCAGTTTTTATTTACTCCAGTAATATGAGAAGAAGAAATTTAAAAAATGACAAGAAACTTTTTCCTCTCGAAAAAATAAAGAACGGAAATCAATTCAATTCACGAAGTTCAGTGGGAACAAATATGGAAACACAGAAAAATGGAGAAATGTTCACGAATTTGTCCAATCGCTAGGACTTGCAGGACGAGACTATACTTGGACTTCTACAAGGGACAATTTATTTGGTTTATAGAAAAGTAGAACATCATTTTACGAAAACTGCTTGTGACATGGCGTTAACATCTTAGAATAAAGTGATACTGAATCCGAAAGTTAAACTTCTAGCATAATAAGTTAAAACAAATTAGTTACTTCACGTTTATCAAATTGATGAAAGACTGTTCAGAGTTTTCCACTCTTACGTTTTAGGAGGAAAATATATGTTTGAAATGGAAATTGGACGAGAGACTGATTAAATGTAATGAAGAAGTTTGTGAGTTAGTTATTTTTTTGTCTATAGCAGTATTCTGCATTTAATTTCTTCTTTTATAGGATGACTTGATTGGACATTCAGTATTTAGAAAATGAAGGAACCTGACGATGAATAATTAATCCAATTTATTTTCATGTGAGAATTTTCACCATTTAGGTACATAAAATTGCCATTTCAGTTATGTACTCCAGAACTTCTCTGATATTATTGAAGCTTCGGAAAAATAATAGGGCATGGTGGGGAGCGAGCTTTCGAATCTGTGTTGCTGTTTTTTTGTTTCTCTTTGATTGGCTGTTTGAATGATCTTCTCTGAAGTTTAGACGTATCGTAATTGAGAATTGTTGGGGAAGACTGTTTAGAGTTTTCCACTCCTACGTTTTAGGAGGAAAATATAAGTTTGAAATGGAAATTGGAGGAGAGACTAATAGAGTACATAATGAAGAAGTTTGTGAGTTAATTCATTTTTTGTCTAAAGCATTATTCTTCTTTTAATTTAATCTTTTATTGGATGACCTGGGGCCTATTGCACCAAAATACCCTGCAACTTTTCACTTTGCACTTTGCATTCTGTCAAATTTGCAGAGTGAAAATTATTTTTGTTGTTCAACATTTCCCCTAACACTTTGCGATTTCGACTTTTTAGTCGAAAATTCGTTATCGTGACATTCAGTAACTTCTGCAGTTTTTATTTACTCCAGTAATATGAGATGAATAAATTTTAAAAATGACAAAAAACTTTTTCCTCTTGAAGAAATAAAGGAACCGAAATCAATTCTATTCATTAAGTTCAGTGGGAACAAATATGGAAACACAGAAAAATGGAGAAATGTTCACGAATTTGTCCAATTGCTAGGACTTGCAGGACGAGACCATACTTGGACTTCTACAAAGGACAATTTATTTGGTTTATAGAAGAGTAGAACATTATTTTACGAAAACTGCTTGTGATATGGCGTTGAGATCTTAGAATGAAGCGATAATGAATCCGAAAGTTAGATTTATTTCTAGTATAATGAGTTGAAACAAATTAGTCACTTTCTGTTTAACAAATTGATAAATAACTTATTGTTTGGAATAAAGTGAGTATTGATATTTGTTTGTTCTCTTCTTTGAATTTTTTGTCATGCGAAAAGATTCTCTGAATGAAAATTCATCATTTAAACAAAAATTTCTCCGCATTTGACATACTTTTCGTTTCCTGAGAGTATTTTCAGCCTTTTGTCGCTCGAATATAATATTTCACGGATCATTTTGCAGATATTATAATTTGCAAAGAGCTTCGACCACTTTTCATTTGATTCGACAAAGCCTTTGTTTATGACATTACATTTGAAAAGTTCAACTTTAGGTGCAACAGAATACTATAATTTCTGCGAAGTGCTTTTCACGTTTCACTGAACTTTTCACATTGCACTGTTCAATTATCAATGCGGTTCGTGCAACGTATTCATTTGAAAAGTGAATAGTGGAGAGTTGCGAAGTATTTTGGTGCAATAGGCCCCTGATTAGACATTCCGCATTTAGAAAATTAAGGAACATGCAGATGAAAGTAATTAATCCAATTTTTTTCATCGAAGAATTTTCACCATTTATATAAAATTGGCATTTCAATTATGTCCTGCAGAACTTCGATAATACATTGAAGCTTCAAAAAAATAATAGGGCATGATATGGAGCGAGCTAATGAATCTGTGTAGCTGATGTTTACTTGTTTCTCTTCGATTGGCTGTTTTAATGATCTTCTCCGAAGTTCAGACGTATCGTAATTGAGAGTTGTTGCGGGAGACTGGAGTTTTCCACTCTTACGTTTTAGGAAGAAAATATAAGTTTGAAATGGAAATTGAAGGAGAAACTGATTAAATGTAATGAAGAAATTTGTGAGTTAGTTAATTTTTGTCTATAGCAGTATTCTCGTTTTAATTCTTCTTTTATGATGAAATGATTATACATTTCGTGTTTAGCAAATGAGGAACCTGCCGATGAAAATAATTAATCCAATTGATTTTCATCGGAGAATTTTCACCATTTATATAAAATCGGGCCGAGTTGGAGCATCCGTTGATGACATTTTCGCAGATTAATTTTCCGCCGACTATAACAAAATTTGAAGTTGAAACTTATTCAATGATGGGAACTTGTAAATAGGATAATAGTTCATTTATTTTGTTTATTGTCGTTAATTAGGTTTACAAATTGTGATTTTGATAACACTGTAGGGTGTAGACAGATATCATTCAAGGGTACACAATTCACAGTAATTTTTAAGAGTTTAATCATGTATCAATTATGTATAAACTCTATTATATTCTGTTCCATTCTATTCTATTTATTCTACTCCACTACTCTTACTCTTAACATTCAATTTCCGCCCGCTGCAAAATTTCTACGCATAATTTCTCCCATTCAAAACCTGGTTCTTAAGATCTAGTAAACGTAAACCAAGATAAGCAGTAGCAGCCAGCGAATTATATGTAGAAGGAAATCGCAGCACAAAAGTCATAATCTTGATTAAAACGAAGCCTAAGCTCGAACACAATAATTAAACGATGCATGAGCTTTCCTTTTACGCAAGGAAATAATGAAAACTCTCCGAGGGAGTTTCATAATGATACTGAAGAAGCCGCGAACAACAAGAACAAACTTGTAAGATTTGACTAATGACTTTTATTAGACGACTTAAGAATGAGTTCCAAGCCTGGGGTTCGAAGCAATTATTCTGGGAGACTATGAGATGCTTATTTTGATTTTAATTTATCTCTATTTCGACACTTGTGATGTCTTGAATCGTAAGCTCGGATTTGAGAGGATTCGGGTGGAAATGAATAATTGAGGTTTCAGTGGTTCAACACAGAAATATGGTTGATGTTAGGGATTTGAATTACCTCCAGGGCTGGATTCACAAAGTGGTGGCCCGAACGCAGTGAAATTTTTGTGGTACTGTCTTAACCAGGGGGGTGAACGGATATTTTGACGATAGACTTTGAGGCAACAATTCGTCAATTCAGTTTTGTTAGGAAAATGTATGAAGTGGTAATCAGTGAATTCAACCTCTACTTTATGGCTTGCTTTTGAATTCATTAGGTAATTTTTTTACTAAATTATGTCTATTCTATACTGACAAGAATTGCTTACTCACTATTCAATCCCATTCATTATATCCTTCTTCATCAAACATGTTTAATGAAACAGTGTAACTCTTGCTATCGAAACTACAATATAAATTTTTTCCTCGTACCTATTCCTATAATTCAGAAGGCTCTTCTTCCGAGTTCCCAAAAATTTAACCAAATTACTCCCTTAGTAGAGGAAGATGAAAACTACACTTAATCTTCCTCTCCGATTGAATTCATCGAAGGAATTAATGAGAATAAACGCTACTCATTAAAGAAATGATCAGACAGATATTAGTTCTAATTGAAGAAAGATAGCAGGAATTTGGACACTTATTGTTCAAAAATCTTTATTCAAAATTTGCCGACGTTTCGGAGAAGCATTTCTCCTTTCTCAAGGCTTATTTTGTTTTATTTTTAAAGAAGAAATTTTTGAATCGTCAAACATGAGAAAATTTAGTAGGACATTCGCCAGATATTGTCAAAATTGTTGTGCCAGAAAGATAATTTTGACAATATCTGGCGAATGTCCTACTAAATTTTCTCATGTTTGACGATTCAAAATTTCTTCTTTAAAAATAAACCAAAATAAGCCTTGAGAAAGGAGAAATGCCTCTCCGAAACGTCGGCAAATTTTGAATAAAGATTTTTGAACAATAAGTGTCCAAATTCCTGCTATCTTTCTTCAGTTTGATGAACATGGATGCAAATACCATTGATTGATTAGTTCTAATGTGACCGCAGATGTCGCTACAAGTAATTGGCCACTCAAAATGATCGCCAATATTTTTCCACAGAATAGTGGGGACATCGCATTTCTTTTATTGTATGTTCTGTGGTGTTAACCATAATCAGAATATGATAGATTATGATTTTTGACTTCTGAGGATCTTATAGCAAAAGTTCGATGCTTGGGCTGTGCAAAACATTCTCAACGAATAGATTTTAGAAAGTGATTGTTTTCGTGTTTTGAATTCAATGATTGATTCCCTTATGAGATTGCTACAGTACGGGCATTAAATCAGACTGTTGAAAAAATTACCTTATAATGGTCTTTCTCAAGCCCACAGACTCAGGTCCAGCAGGTGTTAATCTTAACGAAATTTCTGCAAGTTCATCGGCTTTTGCAAGAGAGGCCAAGCTTTCTGCCGATGTGTGTATTCATAAAGTACTTCATTATACAGATAAGAAAGCAAACTCACTTGAATGGTTCTTCTAACCTCTCAAAACCATAACATTCCCCCAAAATTCTTGGCGTAACCAATTCCAAATTACTTCAACCCCTATCCATTCGACGCATACGCGCGGCCATAATTCTCCTGATTAGTATCTGAACGGAAATCCCGTAAAATGAAACACAGCGAGTCAATTTGTGAACTTTTCCAATCGCCCACTCCCCCGTTCAACCCCCAAAAGATTATATAGGATAGGATAGGAACCTGAGCATTTCATCTGCTGACATTCTCATAAAGTACAAATGATAGCTGTACCAGCAGTGTCCCATCAGCAGTCCTACCATCACACGAATCTGAGTTCGTGATAAATTCAGAAACTTTCTGGTATAGGAATGTGAAATCACCACGAACGTTTCGGCCTAAGTAAGTTCAGGAGTGATTCTTCCGAGGGTTTTTCTGTTATTCAACTCCCATTGCTGAACTGCTACCTTATATTGTTCTTTTTCAAGCCCACAGAGAGACTCAGGTCCAGCAAGTGTTAATCTTAATGCCATTTCTGCAAGTTTATCGGCCAAGTCAAGCTTTGTGAAGTTGTGTGTGTTGAATGTACTTTATTACACGGATAAGAACGCAAACTCACTTGAATGGTTCTTCTAACTTCTCAAAACCATAACATAAAACATCCCCCCAAAACTCTTCGTGAAACCAATTCCAAATTACTTCAACCCCTAACCATTCGACGCATCCGCTCGGCAGCTACCCATAATTCTCCTGATTAGTATCTGAACGGAAATCCCGTAAATGAAACACAGCGAGTCAATTTGTGAACTTTTCCAATCGCCCCCACCCCCGCTCGGCTCAACCCCCAAAAGATCATTCGATCGTCGTTCCCGTCGTCAGCTGCAGCCCGAGGGTGCTCATTTAGGCCTGGATTGTCCTCGTCCTGGCCGTGATGAAGTGTCAATTAACTTTGTTTGTCAAATCTCGGCCTGCTTCGATGCTGTGGAATCGGGAGGAAAAAACGTTTCACGATGTTAAGTCTTTTTTTACGATTTTCGCTCCGTGCTTTTTTTCGCTTCGGAGGTTGTACTCGTAATTGAATAACACTTCATGTTTATCTTTAGCAGATGTTTTGTCAGGGCGTTTTCGGGATTAACTACGATATCCGAATTTAATTTGATGATCAAAAAGGGATATCTGATTTTGGATCTGTAGGGCATGATAAATCAATTATTGAATTATTTTCTTCTTTTTTATTCTTGTATTCACCCTTTCGGGCAGCTATCGTCGGGGGGACACATTAGCCTTATAATTATAAGAAAAGCAACTTTTCGTTTGTTTTCAGAAAAAAATTATCTATGACTTCGATCTTTGTTCGATTCAATAAGTTTGAAAACAATTCATTTGTTTTTTTAACTTGATCTTATTATCGGAGGAAATATTGTTTTGATATCATCAGAGAGTTGACTGATGGGATTCTTGATAATTGACAGGAAAGAAGCTTCTTTTTAGTTTCTAGTTCGACATTGAAGAATCTTCATTACATGAAAAATATGGTCTAGATTCGGAGGATGTTGAACAATCTTCGACTTATCAGTTTCTCTGCGAAGCTTTTTTGCGGTAAGTCACTGGTCAGCCGAAAATCAATTTCTGATAACTTCGTTCAATTTGAAAACTTTTCTGACTCTCGTAATTTTTTCGCATCTTCAACCGTTTTCGAGTAAAAATCACTAAACGAATGTATGTTGATATTGAATGAGCTTGAGTTGAGTGTCATATGATGAGCTATCAAAATAAAAGCAAATTTTAGGCATACCTATGGAGTATTTCTATTAATTTTTTATTAAACGAATAACATAAAATCGTTCGAAAATTTTTTACTAGAAAACGGTTGGAAATACGAAAAAATTACTGGAGTCAAAAAAGTTTCTAGATTAAACGAAGATATCAAAAATTGATTTGACGATGATCAGTGGCTTACCGAAAAAAAGTTGGAGAGGAAAAAAAGACAAAAGAGTCCGCAAAAGAAAACACCCTGTAAATTCTACAAGTAGTTAAGATTCAAGACGTGCAATGACAGAGATTACTGATAGATCCACGCTGTTCCCATTATCAACTTTATTCAATAAAAGTACCGAGACTAACTTACAAACTTAATAGGGATTGGAGGATAGAACACCTTCTATTCAACTGAGGAATTCGTGGAATTACATCGAAGTTCAACTATTAGGGCAGTTGAATTTAAAAAGTTGAGAACGAGAGCTTGAGAGACGTAGTTAGAGGGTGAGAGTTTGAAGGCAGCAGTTGAGGAACATACTTCAGAGTTAAAAGAAGGTTGAAAAATTCACAACTCGATAGTTCCTTTTGACGTTAATTCAGTTTTAAAATGAATGAACTGTACATAGTGTAGCAAGCAAATTACTGTTTACCTACATTTTAGCAGAAAATGAATAGAGGAAAATCATTAACAGTTCGAAGAATTGAATTTTAATTTCGCATATGATGAAAAAAATATTTTACACAAAAATTCAATACAAAAGTTCTACTGATAAAAATTATTTCATTAACCAGTTCATTGATTCTAGTGAGATAAATATCGATACTTAAATCCTTCTGCCCTATCTGCCCTACACTTTTGAACATTTACAACCTGGTGCAAAATGGCGAATGCATAGGATTCATTTGCTGATTTTTGAGCGCTCGTTCTACATAAACGAGTGCTATATCGTTCTTATTGTTTTTCCATGAAATATGGCCGTTCAAAATTTTTGTTGCTCAAAATCTCAACCAGAACGAAACCCATCAAAATGAAATATTGCGGCCATGGAAAATTCAATTGAAACTTTGAAAAGAAAAAGCTTCATAAAAAAATATCCGATGCGAAATATTTTTTAGATGTAACTTTTGTTGGAATGGCGAGACAGGGTTTTTTTTACTGAGGTTTTTTCCTGAGCTCTGGTGTCAAACAAAAAAAATGGTATAGTCCTGCAATAACCTCAGTTAGGGATTTCTGTTTTTGTTTTATTTACTGTTTTATGTTAGCTCTTGATTTCAAAAGAATATATCTATAGAGAAAGAAGAAGTCTGTAAAATTCGAATATTTCTTTTTTGAGTTTCCCCTTCCTCCAATATATCATTTAACAAGGAAAATTTAATTCTTCCCGTTACAAACGCGAGCGCTGCCAGTATTTCTCGAAGTTAAAAAATGGAAAGATATTCCGATCCACCTGTCAAACTAAGAGAAATTTACTGCATTAGGTCGGGTGGAAAAGTGAGCCTTAAATATGATGGATATTCCGAATATAACAAGTTTAATTTCCAGCTCGTTTATGTCTTCGAAACTGTTCTCAAAGTTTTCTCATTCAGGTAGAGATTTTCAGTATTGGGAAGAGGAGGCAAAAGGTATGACCCGAAGTTGAAAAAGGAAGTAATCAGCATTGGATGAGATTGAAGGCAGGTTTATATGATTACCTTGCTGGTGAATCACCTACTTCGAAATAAAATGTTTGTTCCAACAACGTATTCTTGACCGTTGTTATCATGTTAGCCATGATGTTATGGCGGAGGATGAGCAGCTAGCCCAAAAGTTGATATGTCATTCCAAAGTACACTAAATGAGGTATTTTTACTGAAAAGAAAACGTGTGTATAATTATGAATATTTCATCGAGGAAACCTAATTTTGTTAACTTCAGAGTCTTGATATTAATCTCCTCACCACGCCCGCAATAAGAGATTTTCTGCACACTGACTTTCTCATCTTGTAGAAAATTCATTGCCTTTTTCGAATATGTGGTCAAATTTGATGATACTATAACGAAAACTGATTAATAATCATTTTAAAGGAAAAATTCGAAACATTTCGTGAAATCAAGAAGTGTTGAATTGAAGAACAACCGTCAACATTTCCGCCATATGTTATATGACATTTTTTGTTGCAAATCACTTGTATAATTCGCCCTACAAGTTTGTCCACTTTAAAAGTAGACAATCTGTATACGTTGACTCAAATATGACAGTTGAGTTGCTAAATGTATAAATGAACCCTTACTTTTTCAGGAGTTGAAATTTCGAAGACGAAGAAATATAATATTTGTTTTGAATCTCATAGCAACAGTGCTATATAAAAAGTAATCAGATATCAAAACAACCAGCACAGAAATGTAGGTTGCAACTGCAAAATGGCGAATGCGCCAGGGTCTTATTTATGTCATCGATGCAAAGATCCTAACTAATTCTAACTAATATACAAACAGTATACTCTGTATCTGTCTACATATTTTCGAGGACAGTCATCTCCTGTTTATATTGTACTGAAGTGAAATTGCAAATAATTAAGCAAATCGAAAGTATTATGGCGATTTTATTACTGAAAATGCAGCAATTCTGACATGAAACATTTTGATAGCCATCGACATGTGAACAGATTGAGATCATTTATCATCTTTTTCACAATTTGGAGTAATTATTTTTCAAGGTGGACTGCGGCATGAAACATACAACACAGAAGGGTAGAAAAGGATACCAATAATTAATTCAATAGTGACGATAATTCTAATTGAAAAAATAGTTATTTTTCTGTGACGGGAATAAAATGTGACATTTTATATCTCTTGAGAGGTCACAAAATATGACTTTTTACGAAATTCCTTTTTTCCCTGTCAAAAAAATGATTCTCTATGTAGCCGGGAAAAAAGTACTCACTTTTTTCCAGGGGAAAAAAGTAATTTCGTGAGAAGTTATATTTCAATCACTATTAAATCGTTGTTTTTCTTGTCACAGAAAAAAATAGTGTATTATACATGGGAAAAATAGTAGATTTTAGCTCTCGGTTTTTTGTCTCCCTCCGCTTCGCGTCGGGAAACAATATAACCTCGAGCTAAAATCTAATACTTTTTTCCCTTGTATAATAAATAACTATTTTGTAATTAAATGCGAAAAATAAAATTCTTTTTCATGGCACATGAGAATGTGACATTAAATACTAATTCTATGGACACAAACAACTGTGAATATGAATTTTCATCTGTACAATTATTGAAGATTATGCTTTCAATACAATATTTCTTTGCATTCAGAGATCTTTTGTGTCGTTAAGATAAAAACTATTATTTTCAAAGGTGAAAAAAAGCCTTTTTTTAACGGTAGAAAAAAGTCATAATTTAGGCAAGCATACTTAGTGATGAAGTTTTTTTGACGGTTGTACAAAAAAATTTTTAAGGTGGATCAAAGTAAATTCATCAAATAGTTAGAAAATAAATTGATGATGTGTAAGTTTATGTACGTGTTTCAAAAAAGCGAACGTTCACCAAAATACTTCTATGGAAAGCAAAAAGGGACTTTCGAAAATTGCAGGTCTTTGTTGTAGGACTTTCAATTCGAGTTCACGAAGTATTATTATTATCGTATTCAGTTTTTATCAATTCGAGTTTCAAAATAGAAGCATATTCAATTGCTTTCAAATTTTCTTCTGAGTTTTTTCATTTAGTTATCAATGAAACATTCTAACAATGAAGGGTTGCTCGAATTTTTTATTGAAAATGGATTTTTATTTACGACCAAACTTAATCTGAGCAAGAAATTTCCCCCTTGTTGAGTTTTGAGAAAAATTCATTTCGTTCCTCAGAGGCCTTAAGCCAAATGCACAGGTACAAGTCTTATGATTAATTCTCCGCAGATCACGTTATATCTATAAACATCCCTTCATTCGCCCAAATTAATATATTTTCCAATAAAGCATAATTGAATTCCTCTGGCTGAATAGCAATAGGGGGACTTTCTGCTTCCTGACTTGAAAAAAGTAATAATTTTAATCCCTGTTAAACTTAGGGAATTTGACTGCATCAGATCGTAATCCTCGAAGAAAGAATACTCGTATAATATCTTTTGTGAAGTTCATAGATTGCATGTTAATATCTGAGCTCGAATCAATTTATGAGGACACCTGAAGAATTTGAAAATTTTGCGAGATTGCAAATAAAAGCTTGGGATGAAGTATGAAAACAAGTGAATATCTTCTCAACAAAGGAGACATTTTTTATAAAATTTTGTAGGTGAGTACAATGGCTCAAAATAAATCTGATATATGTTTTTGATGATATACTTTCGGTAGAAGTGAAAATACCCTCAACTTTTATTTACTTGGAACATTTTGTGTTTCTTTATTTCTAACTCGTATGAACTGAGTAAAGTGTAAAAAATCTGAGAACAAGAAGAATAGTTGCACGTTTTTCTTTTTTCGTTAGATTTTTAGATCACAGATAAACAAATGGATATTGTGTATAAACATGTACTTTGAATGCATTTTGCTTCGTTGTAGACACCTGCGAAATTTGAAAAATAATGCCGTTTTCGCTCAAAAGAGATGATTCACCTACTAGTATGAAAACAAATTTTCAGCGTTCAAGCAAAGAAGTGTTATCAATTAGCAGAAACAGAAAGGTTTTTAAACTTTTAAGTAGTTGCTACAAAATGGCGAATGTGCAATTCCACTCAATCACATTCAGAAAAGAGAATCTCATTTCATTAGCGCATTCATTGCAAAAAAATCAAAGCCTGTTCAATCGAGGTTCGAAACTGGAAAAAAATTTCGATCCGCCTGTCAAACTTACTGCCCCTATTGGGATAAAATACTGAGAAAGATGTATATTCCGGATACTTCTCTGAAAGTACGAGTACATTCCTAACTTTTTTCGTTTTTCAGAGTGTTTTCGAGATCATCATAACTCATCAGACAAACTTTTCAACTGTGGAGGTTTTCGCTCCTCTCGAAAACTATTCCTCTGAATCACTTTGGTCATTGAACATGGGACTGAAGAGGTTTAATTTCATAATAAAATATATTTTTCATGTCTCCAAGTGGATGGAATTGGCATCCTTTGGCATATAACGAATTAATTTATTTTCCACTTCCACCTGAAAAATGTAGTATTCCTAATGTGTGTCCCTGTTAAACTGACTATGTCTGATTTTGAAACCAAAGTCCATTGAAACTATGAAAACGCTCAGAAATTCAATATCAATTGAAATGTATACTTTGTTACAGAATGGCGAATGCACCGGGTAGTAGACACGAAACGCTTTCACCAGAAAAATAATCGATCCACTCAAAAAATAGATGAGGTTTGTTGATTCATAAATATGTTAGTTCAAGTCTGATTCGAATGATTTTTTTTCAATTATGGGTATGTTCATCCTTAATCAATCTCTAGTTTTGAATTGAACGTCATTTTATATAGGGTGAAACTAAATTTGTTTTTTACCCAACTTTAGAACCAGCCCTGGTGTGTTCCAGTAGTTCCATCGTGCGATTCATTGTTTCATTATCAAGACACATCTTTTCTTGACATTTTAATTATTCATTCATAACAATAGCTCAAATTTTGTTAAAGAACCAGGGTTTTCAGTAAAACATTGAATTCGGCTAAAGCTTAAACATCACTTCAACAATTTAAACCTAAAATTTTAACCTAATGAAAAGAAACCGAAAACTAAGTCAAAAATATAACGTGTTTTCCGCCCAGATGCGGATAACAGGTGCAATTCGTCTCGGCATATCCTCATTGAGGTTTCGAATCAATTAGAGCATCACTGAGCTGCTGCAATTATTCAGTAGTTGGTACGAGAGAGCGAATTTTTCTCCCAATAGCATCCAAACATGCCCAATTGGATTCAGATCTGGGTTAAGAGCAGGTCAGTTGAATTCTTGGATATAAACCTAAATACGTTCTGGCAATCCTAGCTACATGCTGTTGATGCGGTCGGGCATCATAAAATAAACGGTGCATACGGAACAACATGTCGCTTTAAAACTGCTCTGTTTTATGTTTTCACTCAGTTTTCAGTTAATTTTCAAAACGTTCGGATTTAAGGTTAAATCTGTGAAAGTACTTTCATAGCCATAGCGAAATTGTGGAGTTTAATGTTGCTCTGAAAATCCCGTATCTTTAACAAAAATTGAGCTATTGTTATAAATGAAGCATTTAATTGCAAAGAGAAGATGTGTCTTAATGATAAAATAAGAAATCACACGGTGGAACAACTGGGACACACCAGGGGTGGTTCTGAATTTAAGGTGAAAAAACTACATTTGTTCCATCCTGTATAAAATGATGTACGTCAAGTTTTCTTGAAATTGAAAACTGGTGATTGATTAAGGATGAAAATACCTATAATTAAAAAATTAATAGAACGGACTTGAATAAACATCTTTAGGAATTAACAAACTTCATCGATTTTTTTTAAGAATCGATTATTTTGCCGGTGAGTGTATTATTTCAGTTTGAACACAATTCTGTAGATCTATCGTTGTTACACCACCTTGATCTTAGAAGAGGAATTCTCTTATGTTTTACACCATCAATTCCGAAAATAATATCGACTATTTGGTCAAATTTCGAATAACTCACGATTCCAAGAATGAATCCTCCTTATAACACACTGGAAATTCGAAAGGATACGGAAACTGGAAAAAAACGAAAAATACTCCAAATATTTAGTCGTTTGATGATAAAACTTGGATTTTATTGCTATCCGAAAAAAAGACTCTGGCCGTACATCTGAATGCAGAGGTACTAATTCCATAATTAGTTCTCGGAAGATCACGTAACATCCATGAATCTTTCTCGATTCGCTAGAGGTGATTCATTTTCCAATAGGGCATAATTGAATTTTGCCGGCATGATACCAATAGCGCTATCTCCTACTACTTGAGTCGAAACAACCTACAATTACGAACCTTGATAAACTGAGAGTTTATGAGTGCGTCATCTTGTTATACTGAATATAAAATATGATATTTCCTTTTTGATGTCCTAGATTCTGAGACAATTTTAGAGCTCAAATCGATAGATAAAAACAGTTGAGAGACTACAAATAACAGAGATACAGAAACAACTTTCATTATCTACTCCGAAAGTGAATCTCATTATATCAACAATGTGGAATAATATTTCCTTCATCTGGCTAAATTGCTTATTACTACGTAGTTTGTTTTTATGGCTTCCATGGCGAACAAATGAATGAAAAATAAATTCACAAGATTCCAAAGTCTGATTTTTATTGCAAATTGGCGAATGCGCATTATTAAGTCAATAACTTCAAAAAAGAAAAACGATGACATTTCGGAATTTTCATCTTTTCGCCAGTTCAATTTCTAATTTAAGTTTTGAAGCAACATCATTCCATTTCTATCAATAGTAGTTCAGAAGGGAAAGATATTTCGATCCACCTGTCAAACTAAGGAAAAGAATTCAATCGGTTGGGTAGAAGAGTGAGCTTTTCATATGACGGATAGTCCAAAAAGTACTTTGAAATACAAATTATATAGAGAACATACAGGGTTTTCCTTTTAGTTGGCCTCTTAGACCTTTTTGGAGAACTAGTGAATATTTTGGAACCAAACTCTACAGTCTCATAGTAGAGAATCCATGCATTCATGTGGTATATTCATTATTTTGATACATCATAAAGTTCTTCAAAAGTTTTGATCCGTAAATGTCGAATTTTAAGTTTAAAATTGAATTATTTTGAGATTTTTAAATGGCAGCCCCATATTTGTTTCACAGCGTTTGAGTCGAAATAGAAAATGAATGGCAGTCTCTTCTCACATTAATTATCTATTTTGAATTGTTTTCGAAAGAGATGAAAAATACTGAAATTCTTCAGTATGATATATGGTTGTGTATTCAAGTTTATTCCATAGTTGCAATCATAAAAAGTGTAGGATGATCATGGAAATCATGGAAAAAAGTTTCCCATGTTATTCAAACACGATTCAGGTTATTTTAAAATTCTCGGGGAATGCTAAAAAATTATTGAAAGAACCTGTATGACCTTCTACAATCGTTATTCACATTCAGCAAAAATGACTGGAAATAAATTCCGAAATCTGTTTTTACTTTCAGAAATCCTGGTCTAATATTCATGACCTCAACCATAGAATTCATTCCAATAATTCACCTTATAATCACACAGCATTGTCCATAGTTGATGACTATAATTACCAACGAATTTCAGACTGCCTTACATTCTTCATTTAGAATCAAATGCTGTAAAATAAATATTGTGTTGCCATTTGAAAATCTCGAAATATTTCAATTTTAAGTTCCACATATTCGGATCAAAATTTCCGAAGAACTTCACGACGTATCGAAATACTGAATATATCACATGTATGCATGGATTCTCTACTATGAGACTGCTGAGTTTGGTTCCGTTCGCATAGAAAATAATCGAGGTACTGCATTTCCAAACAAAACAATACAGATGTCGAAACAGCTTGAAAAGAAAACGCTGTATGTCGATAGTGCATTTCACGGACATATACACTCTTTTTATCTGTGTCCATTTCAGTCTTTTTGAATCACTGAACCGAACTAGTGATAGAAATCGGTCAAGAGATAGAGTCGAGAGATTTGAGTAATTTAATTCGATAGTATAGGAATCCTTTGGAAGATATGAAAAAAGTGTTACCGCATATTTATACTTGTTGTGTAAATGCATTATGAATAGTAATACAGTGTTTTACAATGTCAAACTTTTAATCATTCAGATTAAAACACCATTAAGTTATAATTCTACCCAACTATGTCAAGCACTACCTTACTAGAACACAAGGCCATGAATCAGAATGACAGCCTAAGGGGGGTGTTTGAGTAGTCAATCATTTGTAGGTGAAAGCTGATGTTAGTTCACGTTTTTGCCAGAATTGTGAGTGCTTTTCGGAGTTTATTGCTTAAAATTCTATTTGTTAAGATAGATGGTACATTAGTTCTTAACAGGTAAGGAAAAGGCCTTTTTATATTTTCCACTAGTTTATTTGTTTCACCTCTAGTTCATAAAAGTTTTGCTTTTCATGTTCGAGGTTATTTTGATTTCAGTTTCGGTTCGTTTCATGCTAATCTCGCTATTTTTTCAGCTGAAATGCCATTTCATTCCTCTGTTCCCAAGTGCAGGGGCAATTATACAGGAGGGCCAAAAGTAGCAGTCTTTGGGTTTCCCAAAGACGAGCAACTTGAAAGAACTTGGTTTAACGCAATTGAAACGGAAGATTTCGTTCCCAGTAACAGCAGTAAGGTATTAATTATTGCAAATTCAACTGTTTTACCTGAAACTCAGAAGTTGCTTATTTCTAGGTTTGCGAACTACATTCCCAAACAGAATTAATGAAAAGATCTACAAGTTACTCACATAAGTTACAGGTCAAAAAGTCAAATTTACATTGACGTTTCTTATGTTAAAAATAGGTTGAAAATATGTTATTAATCAGCTGGCCATCTATTTATTTTCCACAATTTGTTTTAGGAGCGATACCAACGGAATTACCAGGTTGTCCGTACTACCTAAGCAGATCAGATGTTCATACCAGAGTATCTCCTCAATACAAGCGATCTAAAGTGGAATGTCGAGATCTTGAGAAAGCCATTGCATCGAATCCTGTTCAGAATATGATTCAGTCGTGTCATTTGCAACTTCAGCTGCTGCTTTCACGAAAGTGTTTGCTCCAAAAGGTTGGATAAAAGCCAAAGGAGAAAAAAACCTGTGATTTCTTCATTTGTACGAGTCGTCAGAAATTCCAGTGGTTGAAATACAAGTGAATGTGTCTGAAGACTCAGCGTCAATGTACTATTTAATAATATTTAAGCAAAAAAACTGGAATGTGATGATAGGGACTTAATATTGCCAGTTATACTGAAAAAAATACTATTTTCACTATCCATCATATTTCCTTATACTCAATTAATATCGAAAGTAACCACAAAATTGGTATTTGTGTTAAAAACAATCCTCAGAAAACTTTTCTGTTGGAAAGAGAAATCTAAATTGATCATTTGTAGAAATGATATTGCGTGAATAAATACGGAATGGACTACCTATGGTGACGTCACTCATTCTGTTTCATGGCCTTATGTTCTAGTAAGGTAGTGTGTCAAGAGTGCATTTCACACTCTCCTTATCTATGTCCATTTCAGTCTTTCTGAATAACTAAACAAACCTTGCATCCAAGCCATATCCACTAACAATTTCAATTTTCTAAGTTCTCCCTAACCCCTTATCGTGTTTACTGTTGAGCGATCTAATGTTATTTTCATGGATACAGTTCGCAGTTTTTTAAGACACATCGAGCACAACTAAATGTAATAAAAATATGATAATGAAACGAGTTTAACTAGGAAGTGGCGAAGCTATTTGTAGCGATATGAAAACCAGAAACTCAGCAATATCATCCTGAACTACTTCCGGAGGAACCACCGGAAGCGGGAAAATTTCCACGACAGACTTCATAAACGCCAACTATCTCCAGCTCGATTCTCTAAATCGTTCTAAAGTTCGTACACTCAGCGTTCTCTAGTGGTTGTTGGAGTTATCAAGATACTCTAAAGAGGCGAGCGAGTCACGTAGCTGAATACTTGAAGATTTTTTTTTAATCGATAGGGAGGACGACAAATTTGGGTTATAAGTCTATACAGAAATCAGGCGGTGTAATCGTGAAGGAATTTTGATAGTGTAGTGTTCTATTCTATCAATTACAATTGTGAAATCAATTAATGAGGGTGGTTCCAGACAGTTGATATGGAAAGACATAAAACTTCACATTATTTATTACAACACAAGAATCAAGAGATATTGTAACAGTATTGACTAACGAGAGCATTCTGATAAAATGACAATTTCATGAAATAAATTCATAAGCTGTATTCTGTAACATATAACATACAAAGAAGTCAAATTACAGAAAGCTGGTTCAAAGAACGTTATTGAATAACAGTGGATGTATAATATTTAAAAGTGACTAACCAGTGTCCATATTGGACGAAATCAAGTTCCAAATGGAGAAGTAATTCATCGTTGAAAACATCTCTGAACAAGAGTTGACGTGCAGACTGAAAGTTAACTAAGTAACTACCGATGACTAACTAAACGAAGGCAATTCAGACCAACTTATGAAAAGTTTCTACCGATGACAAGATAAACGAAGGCAATTAAGACTTTCTCATACCGAGCTGTTCAGAAATGCATATCAGACGATGTAAACCGAAATAGTGATCTAATATAAAAATACTGCTTAGAATAAATTTACATAAATGGAATATACATCCTCCGATCAATGGGATGTCTAAGACAAAAAGCAAATCTGAATTCTGAGCGGAGTAAAATAACTTCAGGCCATATAAATTGACTGAATCAATAATACGCGAGCAAATAAATAAAAACCAAATCAAAGAGAGTGATTGTAATCAGACCAAAGGTTTTCATCCACGACTCTGTCCATTGTATGTCTCTGCGCTCGGCCTTAATACCCATTAATCACAAGGGAATAATGAGATTATAAATAACTGCTGTCAGATGCTTCATAGATTAAGCTTTGACGTAATATTCTTTAAATTGGTATTTTTTCAATATTCTAAAGTACTCCAACTAACAAATAAGGGCATACCTTGTCAATCGAGGAGCAAATCTACTTTCATTATATCAGTTAAAGCTTTTTTATTACAAAATATACAATGACCAGTTCTTCAACAATTTCCTATGATTCAACTCGACTGTTTCCACGCTTGTCATAGAAGGGTCTTGTCGCGGTCGCCAAATGTTAAAATCTTCAAGAAATATATTCAGTAGTTGTGGATAAAGTATAGTATGCTACTCGCGTATAATGACTGTTATTCACTAGGTGATTTCGTGATTTCGTGACCTAAACTTCACCTTGTGAATGAAAGCTATCATTATATAATATAAACGCTGACTATATGACTTGAACAATGTTCTAAGTCGAATATTGTTCGTTGAACAAACATATATTCCAAAATATATGTCTTATTACATCAACAAAGTAATACCTCTCTACATAAATTGGTCTAACATGATCAATTCTTATCAATCGAACAATGTACGCACGTTGTTCGTGGAGAAGTTAAGTCGGAAATTACTATGGGAAAACGAGAATACATATTCAGATTACCTTTTGTCTGATCACAATTCACAACACAATACCACAGAACTCAACGATTACCTAATTAATACATAATAATATAAGCTGAATTTACTGTTGAACGGGTAGGTATATTGAAAGCTGACATATCGGTCTGAAGTTGAGTTATTGTTCTGTCAAGTGGGCGAAGTCAAGCGCCAGTTTTGAACAGACTATTAAGAACAGTTTCATTATTTTCATTCAAATAATTTTTTTGTCTATTTTGGCTCGGTTCTTGTTCCTTGGGAAACAGCGTGTTTTAGTTCCAGTCAAATGTCTGTTTCGTGAGGGTTGTGTTAAGAGATTATAGCTTCGACAAATTGGCACAGGAGTTATTATCGGCTCTAGAATAGGTACCTTCACCTGGCCTGATAATTCTTATAATTCACCCCTTATCCGGCCATTTTGACGATATTTCACACGGCGATTCGTATCCAGAATCGACCACATTGATATCGCCTCAGTATCTAACCGATCCAGCTACAATCGTTATGGCGAACTCCTCTAGTTTCATCAACAGTGGTCTTGGAGTTTTCTCTCTTCACTCACAAGCCATTATTCGTGAAGAGGGAAAACTCCAAGACCACTGTTCATGAAACTTGGGAAGTTGAGACTCCGACATCACACAGTTCTTGAAAATGGCATCAAAATCGATGCCAAACATATCAAACCTCGGAAACCCATCCGAATATTTTATACGCCTTTACAGGGAGGAAATTAAGCATTCGAAAAATTACTCACAAGCCGAATTATACTCTGTTTTTGTTTGCCGACTTTCGGATTCTATTTAATTCTTCCTCGGGGCTTCTACAAGATATCAATCGTCGTGACTTATTCAGTGTGAATAAGTCAAGATATTGATTGATATCTTGTAGAAGCTTGGAGCAAGTGATTTTTCCCCACAAGATAAATCAAAATTCTTTATAGCTCGAACTTCATCCTACATGAATATTTCATTCAAAATAACTGTCAAGGTGAAACACGGAGAAAAATAGCTTCCTGGCATGCACTGTCGGCTGCATTATTCAGATACGTGAATCTTGATGATATCGCGTCTCCCATTTGGAATTCAACTGCCGCAGACGTATGAATCCATGGTAAATTTCGGGATTTTGAAATAAATATGACAATGGAGTATGACCTGAAGGATTTAGTTATATTTTATTCACTTTAGAAAAAGTGAATTGTGATCCGGATACTGCAAGGCTCATAATTTGAATTTATTATTTTTTTGGTTTATTGTTATGCTGAAAATTCCTGTGAATTTTTTTGCTACATGAAAAAAAGTCCTTTTCCACAAAGAAAGGTAATATTTGATTACACAGTCCAGCGATTGTATCTTCAGGTGGACATTTTTTGAGTGAAAAGCATCCTTCATTCATTTTTAACGTCTACGTGGCAATACCAACTTTTATAGTAAAATGGTAATAGGATGATAAAACGTGAGTTTCTCCGAAGAAAGACAAAACTGAAACTTCTGAGCGCTTGTTCATTTGTGTCAAAAAATTTTATATCCTCAAAACAAGTAATCCTATTTAAATAGATTATCGTTCTGAAAATCTGAAATAAATAGGTATACCGTCGTATAAGAATTGCATCAGGTTGTTTATAGTAGAAATTGTTTTGTGTCAACGTAGCTATGAATACAAATTGTTTTTTTTTCGTTTGGAACAAGCTTTATTCTTGTCCATGTCCATCGATGTTCCATAAGTACAGTTTTGATTTTATATCCAACAATTTCTCTTTTATCAAATTTTGGAATATGTTTTCTGTTTTGTTTTATGAAAACCTTTTCGAAACAAAGCACTACTCTTCTTGTATTTATTGAACAGATTAATATAAAATTTCAACCAAATTTGTTTCATATCTACAGGGGTGGCATTTTCAGCTGGATTACGCTAGATGTCATACTTTGGCATCTAGTCTTTGGCATAGTCCTATTAAAAACATAATATATGGGGACTAATTAGGAATAAAGTTGTGCAGTGAAATGAAATAATAGATATTCAATCAACTAGTTCATTGATTGCAAGACTGATAAACGAGTTGATTAGAAGATTTTCCGACTGCTTTTTCTCTTTCAGATTCATTCAGAATTCCAAAGGCATCTAGGAAAAAGTTATCGATTGGAATAAATAAAGAAGAAATCCTCTAATATTCGAATAGTTCTAAAGTGTTATGTTTGCTGGAACGGTGAGACAAGGTTTTTTTGTACTGAGGTTTTTTCCCTGAGCTCTGGTATCATACGAAAAAATAGTATGGTACATTGTTTTTCCACTAACCTCAGTTAGGGATTTTTATTTTTGTTTTATGTATTGTATTATGTTAGCTCTTAATTTCAAAAGAATATATATGAACTGAGTATAAATTCTTGATTGAGATTAAGTTTTATTTGGCTCAGGAGAACATTTGACATAATATCAATTTCTTTATTGCAGTAGAGTTATAAAATTACGCGTATTTATTCTCAATATGTTTATGTTCAGTTGGCCATTAAAATAACACATCAAAATACCAGAAATCATGCGTTAATAGTTATTTAATAAACTAGGTTATTAAAGACAGCGAGTAATGGTCAAGATATTTTAATGCGTCAGCGGAGCGAACGCGTTAATAGTTCGAGACCATTAGTCGTTCGATTAATAACCGAGTTTATTACAAGATTTTTCCGACGATCTCAACATGAATAGTGTATAAATACTTGATTGAAATACATTCTCAATTCGCACAAGACATACATTTGACGTAAAGGAATTTCTATGTTTCTATGTTCCAGTAGAGTTTTGACATTGCTCGTAGTGCTTCTGAATACTTTGTGAACGGTTGCCATGAGGATTGCACATTAAAATAGCCAAAAAAATTGAGCATTAAAATGGGTCATTAATGCTCAATTTCGTACACATTAAAAGCACCTTTTAATTCGAGGTCGGCGGAAAAATAGTTTATTATGAATCGATATGAATTAAGTATAGAGTCTCGATTGAAAAACTGTTTCATTTTGCATACGAGATACATTCAACATTATATTAATTTTTATGTTATGGAGTTTCAGTGAAAGATTAACTTTATTCGTATTGCTTTTGAATACTTACTTAAAATGATGGAAATCATGAAATAAAATAAGTCGTAATTGACCAATTTCCTGTAGGTAAAACTGAGCTTTCATTTCGAAGTCGACAGAAAAATGGTTCAATTCGGTTCTGGACTACCATCGCAAAAATTTGGAAGTGGTATATTTTGTGTTTCGTCAAGTGTTTACAGTAAAAAAATTATAGTATAAAGTAACCACTGAGCTTTATTAGAACAGGCTTGATCTGAAAAACTCGTCGTGCTACGAAGTATTTTTCCTTTCTTTTGTTGTTAAAACGTGTTAGCTTCATCCATTAATATTGCTTCTTTTCGAATTATGAATTTTCGAACTAACAATTCCTTTCTCAAGTATGAAAGGATCTCACCAGCTTTTTGCCACTTAGCGAGATGTTTTGATACATTTTCTCGATGGAAATTCCCGAAGAATGGATTACCCGTTTCAGGTGAAAAAATTGGTCGACCCTTTCGTTCGGCTGCGACAAAGTCCTGTGGCCTACTCAGTAATTTAATGCCACTGCTCTGCAGGAAATAAATCTTGATCGGACAGAGTGCCCAAGATAGATGGTTGTTCAAGAATTTCTCTGCCGTAGAATCGCTTGCCTGGTGCAGTAAGGGATTTAGGAGGGATTCTATTCGGTAGAAAATGAAGACGAGATCTTCAAATTGGGGTAATTAATCGTGTGAATAATAATAATAATAATAGCTCTTTTATTTATTTCAAATTATGAGATAGTGTTTACAAAACTCACCGGCAAAATCCACTCAAAAAATCGATGAAGTTTGTTGATTCATAAATATATTATTTCAGGTTCAATGCGATTGATGTTTTTTCAATTGTAAGTATGTTCATCCTTAATCAATCACCAGTTTTCAATTTCGAGAAGAGTCGGCATACGTCATTTTATAGAGGGTGAAACAAAATTTATTTTTTTACCTAACTTTAGAATCACCCCTGGTGTGTTTCAGTTGTTCCACCGTGTGATTTCTTATTTCATCGTCGAGACAGTCTTATACTTTATTTATAACAATAGCTCAATTTTTGTTGAAGACACAGGGTTTTCAGAGCGACATTTAACTCCACAATTTTGCTATGGGTATGAAAGTACTTTCACAGATTCAACCTTAAATCCAAACGTTATGAAAATAAACTGAAAACTGAGTGAAAACATAAAACAAGAGAAAATTCAGCGTTACGTGTTATTTGGATGCACCGTTTATTGAAGACGATTTCGTGTTAATGCCCGACCACATCAACCGCATGTGGCTAGGATTGCCAGGAAGTATTCAGCAGAGGATGATATCCAAACAATCAACTGGCCTGCTTTAAGACCAGATTTGAATTCAATTGGGCATGTTTGTATGGGAGGAAAATTTGATCTCGCGTACCAACTCTTGATAATTTGCAGCAGGTCAGTGATTCCAAACCTTAACGAGGACATGCCGAGAGGAATTGCACCTGTTATATGTCTGCCTCTGGGCGGTAAACACGTTATATATTTGACTTCGTTCTCAGTTTGTTTTCATTAGGTCAGAATTTTAGGTTGAATTCGAGGAAGTACGGTTGCAACCTTAGCGAAATTAGCTATTGTTATGAGTGATGAATTAAATTCTCAAGAAAAGATGTGTCTTGATGATGGAATAAGAAATTACACAGTTGAACAATTGGAACATACCAGGGTCGGTTCTAAAGTTAGGGTAAAAACAGATTATGTTTCACCCTGTATAAAATGATGGGAAGCTTTAGCTGGCTGAATGTATAGCATTAGGATGGTCCACATATAGGACTTGTATTTTATCTTATAAATAAATTTTCACTTATCCTTGCTGCGCAGCAAACAACAACGAAGTATTAACAAATAAATCGTCTTATCAAATTTCTTATTCCTTTCTGGAACTTCAAGAAGACATGTTGACTTTGTAAGGAACGTTCATATTTTGCATTCAGCTTTCAGCAAACTTTCGGGACTTTGATATCTCAATATATCTATACTAACTCAATATAGAAAAACAATCATGGGCCAACATAATGCCTATATTGTCCCATAACTGTTTCAATTTTCGTGAGCTACCTATAGTCCGTTCACGAAAGTGTGAGCGCATACTAAGCGTTTGTTTATTTATCTGAAGTTGGCAGTATTTGCTGATGTCATAATGTAAAATAAAGTCAAAGTTGTCGAATGTACCCGGCCTCGTCCGACGAGCTTGCGAGTTATCAGAGAACTCTATGCAATATTGAAAACATTGCGTATCAATCTGACAAGAGAAGGAACAATATAACCAAAAATTTCAATATACACAGTAGAATGTGCCAAATTTCCATGGCCAACCGACGGCTCAAACTTTCGTGAACGGGCTATAGGCCTATTGAGTAAAATCTGATGGAAATCCTGTCCGAATAAGATTACCTACAATTCTTCAACTCGAAATTATTTCCCCATGCAATATGCGTCTTAGCGTTTTCGCATTCCTTATATTTTTTCCCATAAATAATTTTCCACTAATCCCTGCTGTGCAGCAAACAACAACGAAGTCATGACAAAAGCCGACAAATCGTTTTATCAAATTTCTTATTCCTTTCTGGAACTTCAAGAAGACGTGTTGGCTTTGTGAGGAACGTTCATATTTTGCATCCAGCTTTCAGCAAACTTTCGGGACTTTAATATCCTTTGTGGGCGCTAACGATCGAAGGACTGGAAGGCAGGGATTACATTGAAAAATTCCCCTTTTTGCTAAGGGAAATGGGAAAAAGCTGGGCATGTTCGAAGATTTGAATCGTATATTTCGAAATGAATTATTGTTTGTCAGAAATCGGCGCCTGCTTAGGTCGGAGCTGCAGCATTCCATAGAAATTTCTCAGATTCAAACGTTTTTTTGCGTTTCCTGCTATTGTTTTGTTAAAATACTCTTCTCTTTTTAGCTGAAAATGAATTCAAACAGATGAATTTGGAGTTTTAATATCTTGATAGTAATGAAGCTAGTCATTTAATCTCCACCTTCCTTTATGATATTTTATTACTTTTGGCAAAGTCAATACCCTTTTGTTTAGAAACGGCGAGATAGAGTTTTTTCTACTGGGGTTTTTCCCTGACCTCTGGTATCATACACAGACTAGTATGTTATCTCGTTTTGCAGTAACCTTTTTGTTTGTATGTATTTTGTTAGCTCTCAATTCGGAAGAATATATAGGTACAGGGTGTCAAGGAAAATAGTAGTTCCACGCGATAGAGGGCTATAAAATTTGAAAAAAAGGTCCTATGAATATATGTCCAAAACTGCTTTCTTTAGGAAGTACAGGGCGTTAAAGTTTATTATTTTATTCGGTTTTTTCAATAACTTTGGACAAAGAGGTAAGAATTGAACGAAATGTGATAAGCGCGGGTTTTGTATGATGCTGCATCCAAATATCCTAGTAGTTTTTAGATGTCTAATAGAGGGCGCCATATACAGGATTCCTTCACATTAAAATCAACCCTAACTTTTTTGCCTTACAATGTATGTCATTCCAGGCTAGAAAAAGCGATTCCTCTATCTTTTTTCTGAATTCTGCATCATACAAAACCTTCGCATATCACATTTTGTTCAATTCCTACCTCTTCATCCGAAGTTATTGAAAGAAACAAAAAAAAAACACTTTAACAACCTGTATTTCTTAGAGGAAGCAGTTTCGGGCATATACTTATCGGACCTTTTTTTTCATATTTTATGACCCTCTGTCGTGTGGCACTGTGCTTGTTACTTTTTTCCTTGACTCCCTGTATATCGATTAAGATTACTCAAGTCTAGCACAAAGTTTCAACAACTCAATACGATGAAGTTTTCCACGTATTGAATGTCCTGATATTATAAGGTGAATAGAAAACTTTTCCAGAAAAAAAATAAAAGTGATTTCCTCTTCATGTGTCGAGCTACAAGAAGCTCATCTTCAGAAGGAAAAAAACGAAATTGTACCTAAAAAACAAAAAACTGATGAAATCAGTTGATTTGAAGTCAGCTCTCAAAAAATACAAAGAACAGTGACATAACAAATCGAAAATTTGAAAAAACTGAAAAAAGGCCAGAAGACCAGAATAAATTTACAGGAAATCGTCAAAAGCAATTTACTGAATGCTTGTCAAAGTCATGCAAATGATCATTGATCAAACCAAATGATTTATATCTATTTTAATTGTTTTAACTTCTCCTACTTTGCCTTTGTGTTTTTAAGGTTAGGTATTGTATTCAATTTAATGTTTGATGTTTTATATTTGGCTTTGCTGTTGATTCTCCATGAGTTTTCAGTTTTTTAGCTTCACTGTCCTGTTTTTTTCTCTGAAGATGAACTTCTTATAACTCGAAACATGTTGAGACATTAATATCACTTGAGTGTTTCATCTGGAAAACTGTTTTATTCACCCTTTAATTCATTCCTTGCCCAGAAGTCATTTGAAATCGTTGTGCCAATAGAATTTTGCAATGAAGCCTTCAGTGATTTAATTTTCATTTTTGAAAGCTTTTAGAGCAAGGGGAATTTATAAACGAATGTTGAATGTTTATAAGAAATATTTGCCTTTCATTAGTGCAGTGTCAGTACAAGCCACAGAATAAAAAAATTCAAAAAGAAATTCAAACGACATTTATTCAAATCGAATACGAGATATGCAAGAAACCACCAAAAAAATTATTCTGTACAATACAAAGTAAACCTCTTTATTATGCATTAACCGCTATAATGACTATACCATGAAACCATTTCGATCAAAAATTGTTCGATATCGAAAGAACTGAACCCAACCAATCTCATTCAACTTCATCTTCCGCATTCTGATGAATATTGCACCATTCAGGTCCATCAATATTCATTCAGCATCCTGAATGAAACAGCAGAAATCTGACCGCTCTTTCGGGTAGAATGCAAATCATAGCCGGGATAAAGGAAATTTCGAATTCGACAAGAGTCGATATTCAAAAATGCCGCCTTCGCAGCTAGGGAACCTGTCTTGCAGGAGACGCCGCAGGCCATTCCTCAGGGACTGGAAGCTATCTGTGTCCCACAAACGACTCGTCAAAGCACCTTAAGCGGCTCAACTTTTCCGGGGCAAAGCCGTCTCGGAAAATGCTGTTTTTCCTGGGAAATATGTAAGAAGAGCTTCCTGAATTGATAGGTGATCGATTTTGTTCGGTTATGGAAGAGTTTTGTTAACGCCACGTGTGTATTTAGTTGATGGATTTGTTGGTGGGTTTTTTCAGTCTCGAAGTTTATTGGATGTTTGATGAGAAATTGGCTTTTTACGGACTGAGGGATGTTCTCACCCTTGTTGTTTATTATGGAATAGGATGGAGCATCCACAGACAGCTGATTTGCCCTATTGGGGCTCATCAGTATGAAGATGGATATGAGGCACTCTAGAGACATTAATTTCATGATCTGACGTATTGCTTCGGTTCCAAAAACTAAACCAAGCCATCTCTCAAGAATCCTCAAGGTTTAATACCAGAAGCAATACGTCTTATTTTGAAATATATAGCCCTAAAGAGCCTTATATCATTCAGTGCTATTTGCATACAGATTTATATTATCCTTTAGAAGTACCCTCTTACATTGCATGAATCTTGAAAGAAGTAACGACGTATTTCTTATTATCGTTTGAACGAAGGTAGACTGCTGTCTGCAGTTATTCAATCCTTAATTGGTTGCCTGGATTCTTAAGGTTCAAGTCAAACAAGACCCTGTAAAATACAATAAAAAGGTTAAATTCTTGTTACGCAAAAAAAGAAGTAGTGAATGATATCAACTGATAAAATCGGCAACTATCGAATTCATTCTTCAGAGCTAATCCTGCCAACGTTCGAAGAACATACATGGAGGTGGTATCATCCAGAGCATCTTCAGACAGCTATTTAGCCTTATTGAGACTGATTATTATGAAGATAGCTCTGAATAATACTAGGCTGCAGGAAATGCCGCAGTGTATACCTCAGGGACTGGAAGCTATCTATGTTCCACAAACGACTCGTCAAAGCATCTTGAGCAGCTCAACTTTTTCTGGTTAAATTCGTCTCGAAAAATGGTGTTTTTCCTGGAAAATATGTGAGAAGAGCTTCCTGAATTGATAGGTGATCGATTTTGTTCGGTTATGGAAGAGTTTTGTTAACGCTACGTGTGTATTTGGTTGATGGATTTATTGGTGGGTTTTTTCAGTCTGGAAGTTTATTGGATGTTTCATGAGAAATTGGCTTTTTACGTACTGAGCGATATCTCCACCCTTTTTATTTATTATGGAAAAGGATGGAGCATCCACAGACAGCTGGTTCACCCTATTGGAACTCATCAGTATGACGATGGATAGCTCAAAATGATATAAGGCACTTTAAGGCTATATATTTCAAGTTCTGACGTATTGCTTCTGGCCCAGAAACTTGTCGTCCAGGAGATTCCGCAGTGTATTTATCAGGAATACACAGGAATCTATCTGTGTCCCACAAACGACTCGTCAAAGCACCTTAAGCGGCTCAACTATTCCGGGGCAAAGCCGTCTCGGAAAATGCTGCTTTTCCTGGGAAATATGTAAGAAGAGCTTCCTGAATTGATAGGTGATCGATTTTGTTCGGTTATGGAAGAGTTTTGTTAACGCCACGTGTGTATTTATTTCAGTCTCGAAGTTTATTGGATGTTTGATGAGAAATTGGCTTTTTACGGACTGAAGGATATTCTCACCCTTGTTGTTTATTATAGAATAGGATGGAGCATTCACAGACAGCTGATTCACCCTATTGGGACTCATCAGTATGACGATGGATAGCTTTAAATGATATAAGACACTCTAGGGCTATATATTTCAAGATCTGACGTATTGCTTCTGGACCAAAAACCGAAACAACGCCATCTCCCAAGAATCTTCAAGGTTTAGTACCAGAAGTTATACGTCTTATTTTGAAATACATAGCCCAAGAGAGCCTCATATCATTCAGAGCCATCTCCATATAAATTTATATTATACTTTTCCTATGAATAACCCTCTTACATTGCATGAACCTTGAAAGAATCAACGACGTATTTCCTATTGTCCTTTGAACGAAGATAGACTGCTGTCTGCAGTTATTCATTATTTAATTAGGGACCTGGATTCTTCAATTCATAACACAAAAATAGAAGTAGTGAGTATTATTGATTGATTAAATCAACAGCTATCGAATTCATACTTCAGAGCTGATCTCGTCAAGTATCAAAGAACCTACTTGGGGGTGATATCATCCAGAGCATCCACAGACAGATTTTTCGCCTTATTGGGACTGATCATTATGAAGATTGCTTTGAATGATACTAGGCTTCCTAGCACCTTTCATTTCACGATATGGCGTATTGCAGCGAGATGACTTGTCCCCCAGGAGATTCCGAAGTGTATTCTTTAGGAATGGGAAGCTATCTGTGTCCCACAAACGACTCGTCAAAGCATCTTAAGCGACTCAACGGGGCAACGGGACAAAACCGTCTCGAAAAATGCTGTTTTTCCTGAGAAATATGTGAGAAGAGCTCTCTTCTGGTACAAAAACCAAACAACGTCATCTCTTAAGATTCCTCAGGGGTTAATTTTGAAGTATAGAGTCTTAGAGTGCCTTATATCATTCAAGGTTATCCCCATACAGATTTATATTATTTCCAACCTTGAATGACCATTTTCCTTTGCATTAACCTTGAAAGAAGTACCAAGATCTTTTTCTATTGTCATTTGGACAAATGTGGACTGCTGTCTTCACTCCAACCTTATTTAAATCTTTAGGTTCAAGTCAAACGAGACGCGGTAATGAAAATACAGAGAATAGATTCAATGCTTGAAAGGCTAGTGGAAAAATTTCAGCAAAGAATAATATTGTTAATGTTATATTGTTCAGACCACCCACAAAATGCTATTTCGTACTACAAGGAAGCATTTTTATGGAGACACTCTAAGACTCTTCATATCAGGATATGGCGTATTGCTTCGGTTACTATAATCGATTCTTTAAATCACGAATTTTTCATTCCTCTTGTGAAATTAACGGATATAACAATTTGTGAAGGATACCTATATGCTAAGGTGAACATACAACGTCGTTTATTAACGTCGATCAAAATAGCTTTAGAAGCGGAAATAGGTTCTTCAATATAGCAACTCCTGACTAACAAATCTTTTGAACTAAGCCGGATATTTGCGAAGCAATATAATTATGTTCCACTCAATATGCCTAGACTAAACTGATTTATAATGACACGATGAAAGCATAGTCAACCCCGAAGTTGACTTCAGTATATGGAGTCTATGTTAGAAATACTGTGTTCTGAGTTCAATGGCATAAAAAGAATATATCAATCTCTGACAAACGCATGCATGATTATCCAGGTGTTGACAATTTCTTCTTCGAATTATCGGTGTATTTCTAATTGAAAAAAAATATCATATTCTAGGTTAATCTGCAATCGTGGAAAACTTTACAAAGAGGGTATTATCTACTCTTGATTTCTCATGGGAGATTATTATCATGTCATTAGCATACTAGCATGTATTGTTCTGGTTGTGCATTGTGCCCATGTCACTGCAACAGATGTTGTATATGTGGAGAGACAATAGAGATCCCTGGGGTGTACCCTGCAAGTTAAATGTTGCATTGTAAAATTTTAATTTTCAGACTTTTGTTTCGTGAATAGGTTCTTACGATAAGAACTAGATAGGAAAGATTATCTTTCTTGAACGTTTTGTGACACAACCCCTTTTAATTTCAGTATTCATAAAAATGCTGCTGTTTTTTATTGTTTGATTGTGCATTTTGAAGATAGAATGGTTTGTCATAGGTAGAATTATATGCATAATTTCTGAGTTCTTCTTAGTTTCATCACGGATATGAATGCAGTCGTCCAATTCCAAACTTATGTCACAGTTCCTTGAATTCGAAGTCTCGGTTAACATAGATAACAAACATCGATCAAAAAAATGTTATTGCGGACAAAATGATATGAGTACTTATTTTTGGTATAATTTATTTTATAACTGAACTCAGCTTTCTTTCTTTGAAGAGAGATGAACCTATCTGAATCGAAGCTGATTTCAAGGGTTTTCAGGCTTTCAAAATCGACCGTTAATACGATGGTTTCTGGGGTTAGTTCATGAATTGATAGATGGATTTGATATTATGGACGAGCGCTCAAATGTTTCAGTATTTATGCATTTCATCATTCGCTTACTTGAAATGAAAATTTAGGTCGTTTTTTCTTTAATTTATAATTTATTGAATTAAATGTATGAAGTTGAATAAATACGTAATGAAAAATAAATATATGATATGAATATTATATAGAAATGAAGAAATAATGAAAGAAAATTCGAACTTAAATTCATCAAGACAAATTTCAATTTAAGGCATTAATTGTTTCATATTGAGCAGAAATAAACCAATAGTTTTCAGAATAATTCAATTTAATAATAGTGTTTATGCAATGAGCCTATAATGACTGCTCTTATTTACGATGCGAGTGGCACAAATCACCGAGTGAATAGAAGCCATTTTACTCGAGTATCATACTAAACTGTATTCACGATTACTGAATATTCACTTGTGATTAATGTGCATTATTATGGCCGAGAAAACTGACGTTTAATGAGGAGATTATGAAACAGTCGTGGATTAACGTCTTTTTATGCGGAAAAAGTTCAAAATGCTCTAAATATGTAAAACTTTATTATTCCATGATGAGTAAAAAGTATTTAGGAATGAATTTCGCGTTTCTTCAAAGAAAAAATCGAAAATTTCGCTATTGGCACAAATTCCGACAAAAACAGACATTCAAGCCAAACTTCAGCACGCAATCGGAATTTACCGAGATTTTCAGGAAAAATCTGTTCAGGGAAAATGGTTTTCGAGAAAAAATTATTGAAATCACGAAATTCGCTATTGAATTCAAACGATCAGTATTGGCGATTGAGTGTTACGTTCGCGTTAGCATTCATTTCATAGATCTTACGTTGAATCACAGTTTACAACTATAGGAACTGACCACTCTGTTGTGAATGGTCATCCCAACTTACAATGCTTGCTAGTACGTCATGACATAATGGGGCAAAGTTTGAACTACTATTTAGTAAGAAATCATTTTCAATATTCAATTGAAAATTAAATACAAGTTAAATACTTAAAATTTTATATTTGGATGAGTACATATACAACACTTCCCTCAATTCTGTCAAATGAAGAAAAAAATATATTTTTACATACTGGAGATGTCCATTCCACTAAAAAAAACGCCAAAATAAAATATCCAAATATTTCCATGCAAGATCCCACAGAATCGATCGCGAACTTGACACACAGAACTTTCCCGACCCACCTTGAATTTACTTATTCCGTTCGAGCAACCAGACACAAACCAGATAGGAATTATTCGACGATGCTGAACAAGTTTAGGACTCAATGAGAGACACGGTTTGCTTCGAAAGGGACAGATCGTTTCTTGCTGGCATGTAGGATTAGGGGATGACATCGGCAATTGTTCAATTCAAACCATGTAGCGCGTCCAACCCAGAAGTTGTCACGGGCCACAAAATGAAAAGTTGACGAGTTGTTCTCTCATTTTACCTAGTCATGCCTTGATACTTCATTTCGATTTTGGGTATATATGGTTGGATTATACTGAGTGGTCGAATGAACGAAAGAATTAAACTCAACTCGTTAATTAATGGTTTCCTTAAACAACTAAATTTCACATACTAAAGGGGTACTAGAGAAAAGAAGCAGTTTCAAAACTTCGATTGTAAAATATACATTTCCAAAACAAAGATTGTCTTTCACTACAAACATTTTTTACCATCCTCCGATGTCTTATTAGCTTCTTCAATTTGCTTTTCTTGTTACCATCCTCAATTATAAAGCATCAGAGAGTGTGGTCCTCTCTGAACAACTTCATCTCATCTGCGAACCTCTCTAGTGATGTCATGATCAAGAAAGAAAGCACTGATAAAAACTTCAGGATATTGCTAAGTAACAGAGAGGAATGGCAACGGGAATACACCGACTATAAACTCAAAGAAAATACCGTAAATTATATACAGATGGTTTCAAAACCTCTACAGATCTGGCGCTGGGATTTACGGTACCAAGTGTACACTATTCCTGAGCTCCTGTATGAGCGCCTTTCAAGCGAAAATCTTAGCTATTAAAAGATGTCAGATATAAATCTGGAAAGAAACGGTCCGAAGTACGATATAGCTATACACTCAGATAGTCGAGCTGCTATTGAATCACTGAGCTCCTATGTCATCGACTCTAAGATGATCTGGGAGTGCCGGAACAAACTCAATGAGGTAGGCAAGAAAAATGAGGTCTTTTCAACCTGGGTTCCCGGCCATTTGGGAATCAGAGGAAACGAAGAGGCCAATACAAGTGTATCTTTGGTAAGTACAACGAGACAGCACGAATGACACTCATTGGCCCAGAACCCTACTGTGGTATAGGTAGGTGTACCTATAAGAAGGAGTTTCTGGATAAGGAAAAAGCCGAGAGGGAAAAACTGTGGCGGAATCTCCCAGGGATGGATCATTCCATTAAGTTCCTTCGGAACTTTGAAACAGCAAGATCTAAAATATATCTGGATTTTAGTAAAAAACTATTACACCTCCTCAATGGCTTTCTTACAGGACACTTTCGCCTTATGCAGCACCTGTTTAGGATGGGATTATTTGACACTGGCGAGTGTAGGTTCTGTGGGGAGGAGGAAGAAACCCCCATTCACCTAGTCAATGAATGCTTTGGCAATTCAAGCCTTAAGAGAATGCCTTGGGCGAGAAACTTGTAAAAGTGAGGAATCAGCCTCGTTGAAGCCTTCACAAATACTGTATTTCAACAGATCTCTGGAACTGGAAGGCGAGCTGTGAAATATGTGGTCAGAACAGCTCTGTAAAGGGGCACAATAGACCTTGAGGTCGCAGTGAACTGTAACCCCTTTTTGAACTATCAACTATCAAACTACCACCCACAATTTTTTAAAGAGCAATTATACATCCAATCTTGTTAAGCATCTTGACATCCAAAACTATTTGTTACAATTTGACCCTTTCAACTTGAAATACCATATCAGAACAAAAATCATCTCACACAATCCCACTTAATCTCCATTACTCAAATCCGCCATAAAACGATCATTCAAAATCGCAAGGGTAGGTACATTAACCACCCCCAACCCCAAAACATCCCATACATCCTGCGCTATAAAACCTGCCATAAATTCCTCGAACGGTGTAAAAAATGAATCCTTCCTGATTCTTCCCTCCCATTGGGCACCAGGAGAAGGACCCTTTTTCGAGGAAACAAATTACGATTTTCCACCCTCAAGAAGTCAGGTTAGGCTTCATAAACCGTAAATGAGAAATGTCGACCTCTGGACCATGTGGCGCAGAGACCCCCCTAACGGAATCTCATAACAACAGGACGATACAAGAAATAAACAGCAATTTGGTGACTTGGAGAGGCCGTAACTCAATTTTCTCGCGAAATTAAGGGATGAAAGGGGTGCGTTTTACGTCTTGACTCGTGACCCGAAATTTTTTTGGTTTGATTTGTATGGTTAGGGTTCTTTCATTAATTGGCATTCTTATATGGTGACTAATTGTTTGTTAGAGTGTTTTTTGAACAATGAAAATGTCAATGGAAATCACATAAACATAATATGTAGGGTTTCTGTTATCGACTGTGGAATATTTTTTTGAACACTCTTATTCCTTAAACGAGTGCTATATCTTTTTGCCCTAATATCTGTTATTTTCGAATTTCGAGCCAAATGGTCTAGAACGATAAGGTTTTACCTCCTGATGACAAATTCGTGGTCAAACTCAATTCTGTTCGTGGGGCCTTTCGGCCGTTAGCACAATTACACAATTAAGGGATTGTCCTAAAGACTTGTAAGTTTCAGGGTGAGTTTTTTCCCAGTTAACTAGCCAAATCGTACCGGGTGTTCTATAAAAATATGGCCATTCAAATGTTTGTTTCTTATATCTCAATAAACCAATCGGAATGAAATTTTGCGACCCTATGCAAGTTGCTCATGCCTCATGTGAAATTTTGTGGCTATAGTGTAAACAGAACCATAGAAAATTCAATTGGAATATTGAAACGAAGAAACTTCATATTTCCATAAAAAAAATATCTGATTCGAATAAAATTTATAATATAAATAAAGATTGATACACTGAATATTCATGCAAAATTCCGTGGCCATAGTATCAACAGAACTATAGAAAATTCAATAGGGATGTTGACTCGTGCTACGAATTCATATAAATTGAAGTTTTCCTCATAGAAGGAAGTTTTTGCAATCCTGAAAAACCATTTCAGTGATATTATTTTCCTTGTTAAATTGAATGAAGCTGATTTGAATTATGTTATTCATTATCAACTCTCACATGACTGCGAACGCCAATTAGAGGTAGTTTACGTCACTATCCGATATTGTCATTGCAAATTCGAATGTTCTGTGCTCAGATCAACAAGATACATTCATAGTTTTCGGTTGATCTGAGGTTCTGTGATTCGAACCATAGTAAATATATAGTATATTTTATCCATAATTCGAACCTCGAATTTGAAAGCTCAAAGGGAACAGTATTCGTTACAAGAACGATAATCTACAATTTTATTTATAATGGAGACAGGATTCATCAAAGGTAGTAACTTACGGGAGATTAATTCCCTGAATCCTGATAGTCACAGGTTTCTTTGCTGAAAACAAGGATTTTTATGCAGCGGAGCTTAGAAACGTGAAAATGTCTTTCTAAGTATCAAACTTTTAACGCATATTCATGATTACAAATTAAAGAAACACCCTATACAGCATTTGTAGACCGACGTATTCATTTTAAAGGCTTAGATTGAACTTTGTCACAAGGAATCAGGCAAAATCAGTTCGCTTTGACAGAAGTCGAAGTTTGTTCATCGGATATTGAGGTAATCATCATAACGTGGCAAAATTGTGCATTTCCGCTGGAATTTTGAGTTATCTTTTTATTTACGTGTTTTTTATTGGGAGTTACTATATTTAAAAAAAAGTAATTTTTTCGTATTTGTATAGGATTTATCTTTAAAATAAAATAAATTCCAAAAATAGTCAACATCCCTATCGGAATATTGAAAAGAAGAATCTCTATATTTCTTAAACAGGATATCCGATTCAAATGAATTTTTTTTTGGGATAAGAAACTGAAAATTTCACATAAAAAATATTGATATGTCACATTCAACAAGTTGAGAGTTGAAAGATTTCTGACGATATGTGTAGGTATACGTATCTGCCGGCATTTCATTGATCATCTCAACATTATTAATCAAATATTACGCTCCAAACTGGGATGGAACTTATGGTGACTAAGCAATAAGGTAGATTGAGCTTTCCGAACTGATTGAATAATGTGAACCTAAATCAATTGTCGTCCCTTTCATCTCTGGATAGTCGGTTGGTCTATCAGCGTATTAATCATGCTGGTTTATCTGAAACCGATTATCTGTGTATTCAGATCACGTTCTGCTATATCCAAACCATTCGAAGTAGATATCCATATCCGCCCAAGGGAAACGAGATTTATACGTTGAGCAGAATTACCAATAGGCTAATAGATATTTCACGACTTTGTATGTTTTACCTGGAAAAATCCATATTTTCTTGGAGAAATAGATCTTCTCTCATCAGACAATAAGATGAAAACTATGAATTTCTATAGATATCAGTGGATGAAGAATTTTCTCCATATATAGTTGATAGTTATAAAGGGGTTACAGTTCACTGCGACGTCAAGTTCTATTGTGCCCCCTTACAGAGCTGCTCTCAGCACACCTTTTACACCTCGCCTTCCAGTTCCAGAGATATGATGAAACCCAATATCTGTGAAAGCTTCAACCAGGCTAAGCATTCCGTGACTAGGTGAATGGGGGTTCCTTTCTCCTCTCCACAGAACCTACACTCGTCAATGTCCGATAATCCTATCCTCAACAGGTGCTTCCTGAGGCGACAGTATCCTGAAAGAAAGCTAGGAAGGAGGTGTAATTATTTCTTACTGAGGTCCAGATATCTTTTGGATCTTGCTGTTTTAAAGTTCCGAAAGAACTTAGTGGAATGATTCATCCCTGGACTATTACGCCAGAGTTTTTCCTTCTCGAATTTTTCCTTTTCTCGAAACTCCTTCTTAAAGGTACATTTACCTATACCATAGGAGGGTTCTGGGCCAAAGAGTGGCATTCGTGCGCCCTCTTTGGCAAGTGTATTGGACTTTTCGTTTACTTTGATTCCCGAATGGGTAGGAACCTAGATTAAAAAGACATAATTTTTCTTGCCTACCTCATTGAGTTTGTTGACTCCCAAATCATCTTTGAGTCGATAACGTAGAAGTTCAGTGCTTTATTAGCAGCTTTACTATCTGAGTGAATGGCTATAAAGCACTTCTGGTAGTTGAAAGTGAAAACAAACGTGTGCATAATCATTAGAGTTCCATCGAAAAGGTCATTGAAAAAATTGGACTAATTTTGTTAACTTCAGAATCGTGATATGCATCTCCTTACAACGCCCGCAATAATAGTTTTTTTCTGCGCAGAGACTCATTCATCTTGTAGAAAATTTATTCCCCTTTACGAATTTATGATCAAATTTGATGACACTACAAGGAAATTCGAATAATGATCATTTTAGAGAAAAAATTCGAAATATTTCGTGAAATAAATAAACGTTGAATTGAAGAATAACCGTCAACATTTCGACCATGGGTTATATGACATTTTCTGTTGAAAATCACTCGTATAATCTCCCCTTTGAGTTTTGCCACTTCAAAAGTACAAACCCCGTATAGTATCAACCTAATGGAAACTACCTATAATTTTTTTGGGTGAAATATCTGGTATGAATGTGTCTGCTGAAAACAAAAAACTACGGTTACAACTTTTTATGTTGGAAGTTTTCCCCAAATACGAGGGTGGCTTTTATGGTTACCTAATATTTCTTTTTCGGTCCACTGCTCGGGGTCAACAGTTTTTGTCTAGATAGTTCGCCCATAAAATTTTTACGATTTCCAATATAAATGTCAATATCAAACCCATCGAAATAATTGGAAATTCGATGAAAAAGAAAATTAAAAAATCTGGCGAATATGGATTTATGAGAATTTTACGATTGGAAATGCTGAATTTCATATAACAGGAACTAAATTAATTTCGACTGGAGAAGTGCGATGTGGACCGACAATTTTCGATTCGAGACTTCATTATGTCCATATACTTCTGATTTGAAAAGAACAAGGGATATCTTTGAGAGCTCTCTGGAAATATCCTGGAGGCGGAAATTTGGGGGAGATACAGAGCTCCCAGCATCCTCGCAGGGACATCATAAAAGTACTCTCAATCTCCGGAAAAGATATCGCTGGGGTATCTATGCGACGTCTTTGTGTTGACAGGGATGTTTATAAGAATAGAGCAGGAGTATCATAAGAGTACACAACTGCTTAAACACTCCGATAACCACTTCCGTTTTTCCTTTTATTTAAAATATTAAAACTTGAAAATTATATCTTGAAAAAATCAGATATCACGAAGGCCCGTGAGGTCTTCACAATCTTTTCTATTCTTATGTTTTCACTGATGCCATTAAAATCACTTCAAGAGAAAGGTTCACTAGATTTTAAATTAAATTTCTTTCTTCATCAATGTTGAGGAAAACATAAGAATAAAAAATATATTGAAATCTTCACACAGTTCTTGAAGTCAATTATTTTCAGGATATGCTCATCAAGTTTTAATATTTTAATAAAAGGAAAAACGGAAGTGGTTATCGGAGTGTTTTAAGCAGCATATCCTGAAAATAATTGACTTCAAGAACTGTGTGAAGATTTCAATATATTTTTTATTCTTATGTTTTCTTCAACATTGATGAAGGAAGAAATTCAATTTAAATCTAGTGAACCTTTTCTCTTGAAGTGATTTTAATGGCATCAGTGAAAACAAAAGAATAAAAAAGATTGTGAAAACCTCACGGGCCTTCGTGATATGTATTTTATTTTTTCAGGATATGACTATTTAGTTTTAAGCTTTCGAAAAAAAGTTTATTTATTGCTTAAAAAATTAGAGAAAAGTCCTGAGCAGATGCTTCTGAATTTTCGTTCTTTGGTGGAGCAATAAGACTATCATCTCAGAATTTTATATGGAATTTGAGATTGATACCAATTATATAAATGCAGAATCTCAGCAAAATCGGAATTTTATTGTGGAAATTTCTCAAGAAATGAAATGTATAAAAAGTAGATAATTACAAAAAAATTTTTCTGTGATTTTAATGATGCGATCCTCTTGAAATTTTGCATGAACATGCAGTACCTATATCAATTTTGATTCACAAAATAAATTTCACCTGAATCGGATATTCTTTTATGGAAATATGAAGATTCTTCTGTTAAATATTCCAATTAAATTTTTCATGGTTCTGTTGACACTATGGCCACGAAATTTTGCATTAGGCTTATGATGAGCATCTTGTATGCAGCCATTACATTTCATTCGATTGGTTCCGTTTTTTACTGGGGAATAAAAATTTTGCCATATTTTATGGAACGATTTGGCTGGTTAGCGAACCTAACCGAGCCATTTGGAACCCCAGCTAATCCTGAAATTTTCAAGTCTCGAGCGCACACAAAGGGAAGTTTTTGAAACATAGATAAATTGAAAATAGTTGTCATCGAAATGAATACAATCTTCAATTTATAGGCTCACAGAACCTTCTTCATGCGGACTGGGATGATTTATTCAAGATGTTGTCAATGAGGGAAGAGACAGACCGGTTTCGGCCTTGTTAGGCCTCGTCAGTGTCCCATATCCCTCAGAGACAACATCCTATTGAAAAACTTCTACATTTAAGACCACTTGTAAGACTCTGTCGAGTATTATCCTACAGATGGTGACATCTAGTAGTGAGTAGTGTCAAAATGAGAAGTTCAATCATCACAGATCGCATGCTGAAAGCACAAAGGGAAGTGATTTTCAGTGCTTTTCAAGCAGTAAACCAATCTTTTGGTTTTTCTCCATTGGCACTTTCTGTAAGTAGACCAACTATTCAAAATTATTTCATAATGCACACAACCTCACTTTCTAAAGCACTCGGGTATAAAACCATTATCGAACTAAGTTCCTTATCGTACACCTAACAGAAATCATATGGTAACACACCACAAATTAAGCTAATTGAGTAATTGCCGGTAATTGATTCAACTGTCGCTGCTAATTTACCACAATGACTAATTGCAAATAGGAAGGATGTATCTATAGACAAGATTTAATGACCGCGGATGATGGTAAATTGAATAATATGGCGTTTATGTGGTATTAATGGTTGTACAACAATCGAACAAATGATTTTTCAACTCTGAACACAACAAGTACAATCATTTTAAATTTATGGAGCTTTCCACTAACGACCAACAGTCAATTAAAATGTACTCTTTATGTTTGAATTGCCAGTTTTCAGTGAAATATTCTTTCCAGCAATGGCAAAAACAGTGTTTTAGTTCATAAATGGAATTGTTAACTATTTTGGTGAACTGGTGGTTTGAACAGAATTCTAATTCAAACAAGATTCATCTTTAATTTCAACAGTACGGCAATATAAATACATGTTCAGATGAAAGTACCGAACGGAAATTCACGATTTTTTAACCATGAATGGTTTTGTTCAACATGGATAAAAATATAGAGTTGTATATTCAAGGAAGCAGCTATTGATGTTGCAATTCAAAGTTTAATTCATTGCATTGATAACAATCAAAAAGATTTATGTATTTCATTCGATTCAGGAATTTGAATATTTTCCCCGAAATTCGACAAATATTAAACAAATTCCCGAAAATATTCAAAGTTGAACGATCATTTTTCTTATATAAATAGGCATGACTGATGTTGTTTATAATAGAATAAGTTGAAGTAATTATAATTTGTAAAATATCGTTACTGAAACTTTGAGTACCAATTTTGATCGAATTGAAATTATATTCTCGATAAAACAAACTACTTTTTTCACAGAAATCGATAATATCCTTTCGAAATTTATAATTATTTTCGTCAGCTTGCTTATGCTTCCTCCCATCAGATCGAAAACTATAAAAAATAGGGACCTAGTATATATTATGCAACGAGCGTACAATGATTTCTATTATTCGCAAATGGCTACGAGCCGCAGGCGAGCTAAATCACCGAGCGAATTGAAGCCATGATACGCTAGTAGAATATACTATACTTTATCCACGACTACTGAATGTTTTTCTTGAAGTTTTAAGCGATCGTAATATTTCCTTTTTTTTACTAGTGTGGAAAAAGTCACATAGGAGTAATAAGTTGATAAGCTTGTCAATGTATATTTTGTGAAAATTTTGATTAAATTAAATGTAGATTTTGTCCTCGATTGAAAAAGTATTCCCACCTATATTTGTTAGTTAGGAAACTCTATAAATATATAAAATCTGAATTCAGGAAGCATCTGATAACAGTGAATAATGACTTATTATTTACTACTGATTAATAATTAATAATTAATAGGTATAATTATGTAAATAGACGTATAATGGTTAGATTATAAAATAGTTGAAAGAACTTAATTTACAATTCTTTAGAATTTTTATACATCTGATATAACGATGCAAGATACATATGTAAAGCCCAAATTTCATAGAGAGACATAGGTATTTTGATCAGTTCTTGAGATTATTATTGAACAGCTGAATATAAATTCTTTACCCAATCGGATCTCTAGTTTAAAAATATTTGGCAGATTCTCTAATCACAATAAGTCGATAACTCTTCTAGCCTATTCGTTTTGAAGAGTTTCGTACTCCTGAGTAACTCAAAAGCTCGAAATACGGCTTTGTATTGGTTGCGCACAAGCACTGGAACAGCTCAGGAGCACGAAACTCTTCAAAACGAATACAATATGTGACTGATTTGACCGCTGTTCTAGAACCGCGCAAATAGCCCAGTCAAATTAGGATTTCACCTCGGAATGAAAGATAATAAGCTGAAAATCGGTAGGAATCTTTATTCTGTCATTCTAAATGTTGTCCCAAAAGTCACAAATGCTATCGTGCCGGCGTCTTAGGATATTGAAGGTCAAAGGTCATAAAAATCGGTTTTTTGCGAATATCTGCCTTCCTATTGCTCAAATGAGATTTGCAGTTATTATAGAAGTTGTAGACTATAAAATTGTCTACAACTTTTGTTTGAACTTTTTTTTCATACGACCAACCGTTTTTGGGGTAGAGCGCGAAGAGTGCGCAGCGTACAGTCATATATGACCTAACGCAGGGTCAAGCGTGAGTTACGGTTAGCAGTTCGTTGTATAAAGTCAATTATTTATTTAATAATTATAATTATTAAACAATGCCCATTATGTATGTTCTATTTGTTTATTTTTTTTTAATTTAATTTTTTTAAATAGCGCAGAAGTCGTGTCACAGCCACTAAATGCGTGTAAAAATAAAATGTGTTTTTTAGTACGAGCCGAGGATATTGGTTAAAACTTTTAGAAGAGTATATTTTTTGTGTTTTGACATTGCCTTTGCCAACTTTTTTGAGGAAAATTTCCTGTTGATGGGATTGAGTACGTCCAATTAAAATAACGAACAAATCAATATCTTCTCCTATGATGACAGCAGTCTTTTGATGTTCTGTTAAGGCAATAGCTGTGTCAATGATGAGAACATCAGCATCATCTCTGACTTGTTTGTTGTGATATTACCAGTTTCAAATTTTTCAACAATTTTTTTTATTAGACCGATTTGATGAAAATTTTTCTTGACTGATTGGCACAATCATTGTTTCGTCAAAACAAACTTCATATGATTTTGAAAGTGCAGCAGTTCTTCTTTGTTGTTTCTTTGCTTTAATATTTTTACCATAGTCGGAATATCCGTCAAATACAATAATTTAATTACTTATTTTAATTAAATATAAATAATTAATAATTAGTACATGAATTATGGGCATTGTTTAATAATTATAATTGTTAAGTAAATAATTGACTTTATACAACGAACTGCTAACCGTAACTCACGCTTGACCTTGCATTAGGTCATATATGACTGTACGCTGCGCACTCTTCGCGCTCTACCCCAAAAACGGTTGGTCGTATGAAAAAAAAATTCAAACAAAAGTTGTAGACAATTTTATAGTCTACAACTTTTATAATAACTGCAAATCTCATTTAAGCAAAAGGAAGGCAGATATTTGCAAAAAACCGATTTTATGACCTTTGACCTTCAATATCTTAAGACGCCGACACGATAGCATTTGTGACTTTTGAGACAACATTTGGAATGACAAAACAAAGGTTCATACCAATTTTCAGCTTATTATCTTTCATTCCGAGGTTGGCCCCCTTTTTCATCTAATTTGACTGGGCTAAAATGGCAAACGATTGGACAAGACTTCACTTTTTTCAAGGAATAAGTGTGTTAAACTGATGAGTATTCGGATGAAAAATATACGAGTTACATGTTCTATTATCGAGTCCGTTGAAACTAGATAGACAACGAGATCGATTTTTCTAATCTTCGTTATTATTCATAACGCGAATATAATTCTCTGGTGTATAAAATGTGTAACAGCAGAAGCTACGTGTATGAACTGATTAATATTTATGATGTGGATATGTTTTGTCAACGCTATGGCGAACATAAATCCTATTAATTGTATGTGGAACAATATGAGTTGCACAATATACTTTCAGATATAATCTAGATGGAAAAATAATGATTGTCACTTTGTTTGGAAAAGGGTGTGCAATTTTGAGTGGATGATATCTCAGATATCGATCGAAATATAATTTGGGAAGACTCTGCTTTTCTAGAAAACCTTTTTTTGATAATTATAAAAAAAAAATTTGAATCTGTACATATATTGAAATCTGATGAAAGTTGTTTATACAACAATTGAGTTGAATGAATGTTCATTCATGGAAAGAAAGTTCTACTCAACTACTTTCTTCTAGCAAAGAAACATTTTCAACTCACGATTCTTATAAAAATTTCCAACCCATTCTGATCAAAATTCAAGCAACAATTATTTTTTCCCCAACATTTAATTATAATTTATTGCGAGCGTTATAAAAGGACAAGCCGGCAAAAACATCAATTCTATTGAAATAAAAAATATTGTATGAAAAAGAATACCTATTCGGCATTTTGTACCTGAAGAATTAATAAGAAAGGCAAAGATGTCGCGAAAAATCCTTTTGGATTGAGAACTGCACAAATGCATGTCTATTTACTACTAAGCGTGTTTTCTTCGAAGGATGTCAGGTTTTCAGTTTCATTTCAAAATCTTAATACCTAATTGTTATTTTACTTAAATAAAAGATATTACTGATAATGTAGACTCGTTGATGAAATTAAAATGAATGTAATTTAAAATAAGTAACAGCTGCATTTCGTATGGAGAAAAAATATCCTCAAAATGTGAGTGATCAATATTTTATTTCACTAAAATAAGGCTTATTCTATTTATCAGCTATAGGTTACCTTATTCAATAAGGTATCACAGATTCTTCATTAAGTAGTGTAGAGTTAGTATTCATTCATAACGAACTTGTGAATGAGCTTTTGAAATTACTGTCTAACCCAAAGATCACGGTCCTTAATCTTTGGTCAAACCCATAAAACCACACGATAATGAAGTTAAATCAATACTGAACACAGTGTCCTCAAAAATTCGATTTTAACCATAATTTTCACATTTCCTAAACGAAGTTCTGAGAAGCAATCAACCGCCGCATATACTTCAATGATCAACTAGAGAAAATTCGGTTTTTACTCGATATATTCAAGCTATAAATGATGTTAGGATGCCTCAGGTTCCAAATTTAATGTTACAGGCATTACTTGCTCGACGCCAAAGAATGCGGAGCCATAATTCGGTCCTTTAACCTCTCAGTTTGATGTAGATAACCACCATCTTCATGAATATACACTTCCAAGGGGTGATTCAGCGCTAAGAAAAATCAGCATTTTCGTTCAACCTGAAGGTGTTAAACTAATCTCATAGCTCAGGCAAAACCCAAATTCCTCTATGTTGGGGTGGAGTAAACTTAAATCTGATTTATGAATAAATGGAGTTTGAATATGTTGTCGGGATGGGAAAATTTTTGAGGTATAAAAGAGGATATATATTAACAGAATAGCTAATATTCACTGTGTATAAGCTTCGAGGATTTTATTGGCAAGTGTCAGGTTGTTGAATAAGTTAAGATTTCGTTCGCAACAACGCCAGAAATCGTAAAAATTACAGGATATCACTCTGACAAATCGTCGAGGGACTGAAATGAGGCTGTAAAGTACAGAACAACTTGGTTTTAATACCGAAACACGTGTCAGATTTCTGAATAAACTGTGAAATATAAACTGAGTGTACTTCAAATTTAAATGTTACAATGTTCACCTAAAACCAACCGCAACTCAATTCTTCTGTCTATTCATATTTTGATTGTGAAAATGTAACCACGATGTGGAATCATTTAAGCGTTGTAATGCCCTACGGCTTTAAATTCATGCGATTGTAGACCTCAGAACCCCAAAGTTGCATCTGTAAAACTTGCAATCCTTCGTGAAAATTTGCATTTTAGGGGTGACATCTGGAATGCCAATTTAAAAACGTAAACTCTTTGCCTGGCTTCGATACTGCTATTTCAGGAAGTCTTGAACGTTTAACTATGTGACAGTATATTGGTCTAGCGTCTTCTTCACCGATCGTATGTGTAGGAACCTGAAATGATGCGTTCTTCTAATTCTGTGGAACATTCAATTTTTTGGCTATACTCTGTTGAGCATACCCATACGGAAATATCTCAGTTCCACATAAATTTCAAGATTATATTTTATCCCTATGGGTTTATAGTCAGAACTCACCTCTCAAAGATTTTTCTATTATCTGTTAATTTAGTAATACAGAAAACTACCATGTTAAGCATAATTTTTGAATGCAAAAATCACTTCATGGAAAAATGTTTTCGGTTTTAATAAAATAAGTGAATAATACCAGTATTGGAGGCTCGCTCATTTTAACACTCGATCAGTGAACTCGTCAAAAAATATCATTGAATTCTGTACACGATAAATTAATAATTATCTCTTCTATTGGAACTGTGTGTGTATTCTTCACGTTTCAGTTTTCTACTCCAAATCAAGAAAGTTTTTTGTCCTTCGTAGGAACTGAAGGTACACTTTCTTCTCTTTATTTGCCATTCTTTTTTTTTTTATGCCTTTATGTATCCTTTCTGTTTTTTATATAATTCGAAAAACTCCGAATTCGATAAAATTTATCTGTATGATAATATTCTTCATTACCTATATATTCTATATGACAACAAATCTTCATTCACGGTTGAGGTTTTGTAGATATAATTCATCGAGTGAAAAAGATTTGGTCCTAGTCAATTCTCTTCGGTATTATTATGATTATTATATTATTGATATTAAAGAGTTTGAATTTACCGAGTTTAATGCTGAACTTATTCATTCATGGGTTTTCTATCACTCAAAGAGACCTTGAGCTTTAAATTCCAACTATTCGAATGTATCCAAAATCCAAATATATCTACATCTAGATATCTGTTGCATCATATAAAAATAATACATGAGACTTTCATTGCCAAAATACCCTTCAAGAAACCAAATCTACATCCTAACGAATAAACTGCTTTATAACGCATTTCCTCAAAAGAAACTCTAACATAACAAAAACCGTGAACGAATCAATAGCCCATTAGCTCATCGTTGAAGCTCTCGACGTCTATAAAAATTTTATGAGATCGCTTTAACCACTTTTTCCTTTTCATTCCACATTTCCATGCCTCAGAACACCCCAAGTTCTTGAACCGGCCATCTTCGTAAGACCGCGATATAATGTTGCAATATGTTCGTGGACTGGAAAGTTGCCAGATGAGCGACTGAGGTTCTTATTGAATGGACGTCTAGTTTAGCAGAAAACTGGTAGCTCTAAATTCGTCCCAAGAGATTTATGGACTGAGCACTTAACATAAATGGATGTGAATTACTCGTAATCTCAGTCCATTACTTTGTAGATTATGGCCATCGCATAAGTAACTCTCTAAACATGACAGTTTGAATAAGGAAGTTTTTGTAAGCTGCATGTTTTTGAATGGTTGCATTAATTTATTTTGCATTCAAATTATGATATACAACAGAGTGAGTAAAGGTGTAGTAGTCCCTGACATGTATTATTCTTTAGTTATTGAGTTCTTGAATCATCCATCTTCGTAAGACCGCGATATTATGTTAAAATATGTTCGTGGACTGGAAAGTTGCCAGATGAGAGACTAAAGTTCTTATTGAATGGACGTCTAGTTTGGCAGAAAAATGGTGGCTTTAAACTCGTCCCAAGAGATTTATGGACTGAGCACTCAACATAAATGGATGTGAATTAGTCGTAATCACAGTCCATTATTTTGTAGATTATGGCTATCGCAAGAGTAACTCTCCAAACGTGTAATTTTGAATGAGGTACTTTTAGTAGGGTGCATGTTCTTGAGAAGTTGCATTAATTTGTCTTGCGAATGAATTATAATGAACAGGAATTCTGATAGTTTGTCAGCAGTTATAACATCCTATGGCATGTACTTATAATTTTTTCTTATATTGAGTTCTTGAACCAGCCTTGTTTTTACGGCCATGATATAATGTTGCAATATGTTCGTGGAATGTGAAGTTGCCAGATGAGCGATTGAAGTTTATTGAATAGCCGACTAGTTCAGCAGAAAACTGGTGATTTTAAATTCATCCCAAGAGATTTGTGGTTTTGCGGTAATATTTTCCGGAAAAGTTATATTGCTCTTTTTCAATCTCATAGAAAAGCTGAGGTCTAGCAAGTATTAACCTTGATGCACGTTTTGCGAGTTCATTTTTTATTTCCTTCAACACATTTTTTTCTCAAAACATGTTTTGTCAAAACGTTTACTTCAAATGATGTATTCTGATGATTTTCAACATTTATAAAAACATCCATCTAATCACTTTCTGGTTTCTGTATAATTCAATTAACTGAATAGACGAAAAGAGTTTCTTCTGGTGAAAAATATATCATTCCACTAGTCGAAATGAATTATACGTCCCGACTCTAGGAGCTTTTGTAGCGAATATTCGTGTAGAATAGAGATCAAACCAGTTTATTGTTTTTTATTCCAGGGCGCGTTTTTTATGTGAACGAACAAGAAATGAAGTTTTTATGTTCCAATGTTCATCTCGCACTATATGACAGCGTTATATTTCATCCATAAATGTCAATCACAGTTAACCAAAACACTGAACTCTATAAAGCAAAAAATATAGAGTCTGAAGCGTAGTTATTATATTTTTCACATGAAACGCTTCAATTTGTTGATCGTAAAAGGGTTCTGCCCAAATGTTCATAAAAAACGAGCCATTGGAATGAATATCAACGTTTACATGCGATGAAATTGGAAATTAGAATCCACTACTTTTACAGTACGCAAACAAGGGTGTTTTTATGGTATTTTGTCAACAAAATGTTATGAAATGAGCGATTACCTGCAATATTTTACTATTCTTTGTTGACATGGTAATAAAAAAAATTCCTAATGAAAGAGAAAAATTATCCGATAAAATGACCTGCTGTCGTTTTGTCCAAATAGGTATCTCTTCTCCAAGAACCGGAAACCGTTGGTCCTAGCGACTTCAACTTAGTATACCTTCTTGAAGAAGAAAAGATAAAGGAATCGCTTTTTGTAGTCCAGAATGACATACAATGTAAGGCAAAAAAGTTAGGGTTGATTTGAAGGTGGAGGAATCCTGTATGTGACGCCCTCTATTAGTAATCTGGAAACTAATAAGATATTTAGATTTTGCATCATGCAAAACCCCTGCATATCATGGTTTGTTCAATTCTTACCTCTTTGTCCAGAGTTATTTAAAAAAAACAAACTTTAGCACCTTGTATTTCTTAAAAGAACCAGTTTCGGACATATATTCATGGGAGTTTTTTTTCATGTTTTATGGCCCTTTATCGCGTGGCACCATGCATGATACTTTTTTCCTTGGCACCTTGTATATATTGAAAAGGCATTTTAGAAAGTAACTGATCGCCAGATTTCAGAAAAAATATTGTGAATTTGTTATTTTTTATCAAACAAAATGAGAATGATATAAATAACAGTATTCTTTTTATGTTTTTTCTTCTCGGGGGCCACCCCCGAACGAAAATTCTGGCTGCCACTGAAAACAAGGATATTTTTTTACTATTCCGTTCATGGTGAAATTTCACATTTGATTACGAAAGTCATTCCAATAGTCGAATAGGCGAACGTTATATTATGAAAGCAAACATTTTTCATGAAAATAGAAAGAATATATCCGGAGCTGAGAGCTGTGGTGCACCTAAAAAAGAAGAGAACACTTTTTAATCAACGCCAAATGAAATTCATCAAAAATTCAGTTCTTTTCACGAACAGCAAACAGACGCTAAAAAAGGCCATCGTTTCAATTACTCCACTTTAAGCTGATTCGGAAGTAAACTGTTTCTGACAAAAGGAAAACGCAGTTGAAATTTTTCATTTAACTTGGTCCAGAACGTAACTAATCGTATTTCTCTCCCTCATCTCAATACGGAAACTTCCCTTGGCACTAGTAACTTTGTACAAATTGAATTTTAGAAAGAACGAATCTAGGATTATACGGCTGTCGGCTGTCAAGTGGAAAAGACATCATAAAACCGACTTGTGCATGAAACTTTGAGGACGTCTTTTCCTGGTGTAGTTGAAGAGTATTGCTCAGCACGTGTTCACAACCTTTTTAGATTTATTATTCATTTGGTTTACTCGGTGGTGGATCTGTTTATGGGTTGGAGTTTAGGTTTCTACAATTATTGAAGTGTGGTGATCTTTTATCGATTTGAAGTTGAACCACGAAACACGTTTTTATTCTAGGTTGAATTCATCAAACTGTCACTAGAAGATGAAGTGGAATTATGGATCCAAAACTTTGAGAACAATATGGTTGTCTTCTCACTGGCTTTCTAACAGAACATTTTTGCCTAAGGAAGCATATGATGATAATTACCTCAATAGAAAGAGAATTATATGAGGAACACCATGAAGCTCTTCATAATACTAGAGCTCATCGAAGCTCTGGAAGTACAGGAATCGCTGTATCACAGTTGCGAAAACTGAGGCAGTGGAATATAACTCCAATAACGATTTACAATAAACAAGTCGAAAAAATTCTCTAATTAGGGCGAGAGGTTCAGTTGTTGACACCCTGATAGAGATTGACACTTTGCACATACAGGGTGTTCAGATTTGTTTCCGACAAACTGATATGGGTGATATATAAGATCATTTTAAGCAAAAAAGTTCCCATGAACATGAATCCGGAAATGCTTCGTTTCCGAGATACGGGGTTTTCTTTAATATCTTTCGACTGATTCCAAATAATTGCATGAAAGTTGGTACCTTCGAAGAAAATAAAAAACTCAGTATTCGAAATTATTCCAACAACTCAATATTTCGGGAAACGGAATATTTAGAACAGTTAAAAACAACAATTACATAGCATACCACTTCTACTTATTAGTGAGCAATAGAAAATCCGCATGGATTTCACCTTAACAATTTTCAAAATGAATTTTAAATAAATATTTGAATGGGAATAATTTTCGGAGAAGTTTTGGGACCCTTTTGCTTTATATGCATTTTTTCTGAAATGATTGTTCCTAGCGACTTCGATGAGGTATATCTTTTTCAAGTAAAAAGGATGAGAGAATCGATTTTTCAATTCCAAAACGGTGTACAGGGTAGCACAAAAAAGTTGCAACAATTTACATGGGTTGAAATGGTTGCCGGTGGCGCCCTCTAGAAAATACAACTAAATCGACCACAAATTTGAATTCATCGTCCCAAAAAACCCTTGTATACGAAATTTCATGAAAGAATTTCGAAGCATTCAAAACATATTAAAGAAAACGCGAATTATTTTTTCATCTTCAACACCTTGTTACTCGGAAACGAAAGCATTTTCGGACCCATATTCATAGAAACTTTTTTGCTTAAAATGATGTGATCTATCACCTATTTCAGTATGTCGGAAACAAATCAGAACACCCTGTATATACCGATATAATAAACTGTTGGTGTTATCTGTCTACCTATTTCGGAATTTTTCAATTCTATTTTGAACAAGTTCAATTTCCTCAGGTTATCATCCTGAAAACGGCTACAGGAGATATTTGGCGTGAGATTTTGCAGTAGTGTCAATGAGTGTATATTTTAGAGTTCACTTAAGGATGGTGACTGCATACAATTGCGTACAGTTTACGATTTTCTATGTGCCATATTCGTTAGAAGTTTTCTATTGTGCAGAAGGTTTTAAGGAATATTTAATTGATGTAAGTAAATCTTTCAACGATTAATATATTAAGTTTAAAGCATATGTCAAGAACTGTGTCAACAATATCACATCGAACAGGATGATCTTATATTCAAAATTGATGAAGGAGTGAGATGAAATTATGTCAATGACTATCATACTGGGTGTCCATTACTATCGAAGTATGTCAATGACTATGTATGTTCGACGAGATTGGTGTCTCTCCGAATATTCAATAGATAGTTATTGAAAGTTTTAAGGTATTACCCAAATATCAACATTCAACTATAGTTCCGTAATAATAATCATGGTGTTACAGTAAAATGAGGAATTCAATCTTATGCTTGCAAGCACAGTATTTCGACTTCTAATACAAGAACAAAACACAAGGCTTTAGCACAGCTCTGCATGTCTGTATAGACTCAAAAGCTGCACTAATCGTTCTTGCAGTATTCAACGGAATGAATAATTTCAGCAAACAATCAGACTGCAGGATATAGAATTCAAACCTTCCAAATTCAAAACCAGAAACCCATTCGTCTGTGCAATGTATTCAATTATCCTCAACTACCTACACAATCTCAACCTCTTCATAAGTATGAAAACCATCACGTAGAGGTATTCATATTCAATATTTGTTAGCATATTTGGTTCGAATTTAAATGACGTAGGTACCTTGGAATTGCGACGCTCGTTAGCAAACCCTTAACTAAATGAAAACCGTGCCAAACAAACGACGATTTTGCTGGTGCAATAAAGGTGTAGGTATTCGTGGAACTAATCAGAATGCATTTAAGACAAGAAGGGAATTAGTTGAATTTATCGGAGGTAATTGAGATAACAAACAAAGGTGAATACCCTCGTGAAAGATTAAACCCATTAAACCAGGACAAACTGTAAAGGAATGAATATACGAAGGGTTAATTTATCTACCTGTGAAAATTAGTTCATACATAGACGATATTTCTTTCGACCAATTGCCAAGTATCTCACAAATATAGATCACATTCAAGTTCAGGGTGAACATAACAACAGAGCTGTAATTTTTCGTTTTATTTTGTCCGATAAATCTAAAATGAAGCTTTTACGTGGGCAATTTAAATTTAAAGGAGACTTTTCGATTTTCAGGCACAATAGTGGCGGGAGAACGTTGCTGATTTTGTTGTTGTTGAGTAGGTTTGTCAGGAGTAAGAGAAGCACGTCAGATTGCCTCACCGACCCTCCCGGTGTCCACTGTGACGATGTTTGAGCAAGAGGTTGCTCCATTAATTGCGCAACGTGTTGTAAGCAAGTTTCTCGCCGCAGAAAGCGTGAAACTGGCCAAAATCTTGAGAAGATTGACTGCCCATGTTCAGAGAAGAGATACTTTCACGAGCCAGAGTGTTTGCATGGCATAAACAGTCCGTGGAGGGTCGTGATTGAGCTGAAAATGAGAGCCATGACCGCAGCGAACAACATCAGTAGTGTTTGACAGCTTATTAAAGACGCCAGACATTGTACCACTTCTGAAATTGCAAGTTAGGTCGAGATAAGTTATGGGAGCACTTACTTCATACTCACAGAGGAGCAAGGGTACCGTGAGGGGTTGCGTCAGGTGGTTTCCTCGCCTTCTCATAGCTGACCATAAATTGCATCGTTTTCAGGTGTGTGGACGTCTTCTTGGACGATCTCAGGAACGAGGAGACCAATTTCTCACTCACATTATCACCTGTGATGAAACATGGGTGCACCACTACACTTCAGAGTCTAAATAAGCGAATAAGGAGTGCAGAGAACAATACGTTGCGCAATTGACGGAGGAACCTCTTGCAATCCGACGTGCTTCCCTTATTTCTGACAAACCTACCCAACAATGAGAAATCAGGAATGTTCTCCCCCACTATTGTGCCTGAAAATCGAAAAGTCTCGTTTATATTTGAATTGCCCCCGTATGAATGAAAGTAGTGATAATAAGAGTTCGAAACTCTCATCCATAAACTTCATCTTGTTATCGCTGATTGTTGCAACCTCATCTTTCGATTCTACTCAATTTATTTAACTCCTTTATTGCTTTCATGTCTATAGTTATATTTCACCTAAAATGAATTTTCATTTTCTTTATGTCCTCTTGCATACCTTCAAATCTATCTTAACCTCTCTAGACGACATATGAGGACAATTCCTCACTTTCATCAGGAAAGAGTTAAGTTCATCTTTACAATCATGAAATGAAAATGAATTCGTTCTTCATTGCTGTTATTTAAATTACATAATTTAATTCATCTGAATAAACCATTTGTAGAGTTTTTAGTTGCTCCCTTGCTACCACAGCCCAAAAACATACTAGAGGATGATCTAGTCAACGAATATTTTGAATATTTAATCTACTTTTGGAAACAGTGAGGACGAAATTATATTTATAAGTCCAAATCAATAAATACAGAATATCTGTAAACAAATGCGAAGGACTTAGGGAGATAATATAAGAAGGGGTAGTTCATATAATTTTTTTGCAGTCGACCTTCCTTCCAAGATATAGCCTTTGAGAGGCGATGACGAGTTTGACACTGAGTCATAAATCTAATATCTATACATAATATGATTCATTGAGTAGATGTTACTCACAATTTTTTTTTATCCCAAAACTATATTAGGTATAAGGGGTATAAATAACAGTCCCTCATGAAATTCCTTCTCTTCTCTTATGGTTTCTCATTCAACTCTGGAGAAAAAGTGTCTTGCAAAATTTCGATAACGGCAATACTTTTCTCGGACAAAATAAAAACCGAGATAAAAACTTACAAGCAGTTATGATCAATGTTCATTCCATTTCAACGTATGTTCCATAGAATGAATATTCTAGGATATTTTTTAAGCGCAAAATTGGTTTTTACAGAAGAAAAAAGATTTTCTATTATTTTTCTTAGATACAATTTTCAGTTTCATGAAAGTAAATTTTATTTTTGTCTAGAAATGTATCGAGTGTATCGAAATTTTGCAGGATACTTTTTTTCTTCAGAATTGAGTGGGAAACCATAACAGAATTTTAGTTTTCGAAAATCTATCCTACGAAAACAATTTTTGATTGAATATCATGAAGGTTTGTTATTTTATACCACTAATGATAAAGATATGAGATCTGAAAAATTTGTGTTAGTACCATCTTACTTCGTGCTCCATATTATGTTCAGTTTTATAACTCAGTGTTTTGAGGAAGCCGTAAAAAAAAAGAAACTGTCAACTCGTCATCGCTTTTCAAAGGCTGAATCTTGGAAGGGGGGTCAATTTCGAAACGAATTTATATAAACTACCCCTGCTCATTTTCAACGAGAAATCATCTCCCAAAGTCCCTGGCATTTGTTTAGATGAAACTCTGTATAAAAGTTGAAAGTATAGAAAAAACCACAAAATCAATTAATCGCACTCAGATTACAAAGGTTAGATAATGTTGGTCCTCCAGTCCTGTCCATCGGTCAGCACCACTCGTAACCTATACAAAAATAGACCTAACCTAACCTGTCCTAACCTGACCTCTCTAAGGGACATAAATACAAAAATAGATTGTTATTAATTCATAATTTCTGGTTGTTCTTCACGCTTCAGTATACCTGCCACAAACGGAAACTTATTGTCTCATAAACTCTGTCATTCGAAAACGAAACCTTTTCACATTACTATGCTGAACCAGTGACCCTAAAATGAGATCTTTCGTACCGAAACTTCTATTATGTTCCTACTTCGCTAAAGTTTGACCTCGCTGATCGAATTTGCAAACAGAAATAGACTTGAGAAATGGAACAATGATGTTTTCACGTCAAAGGAACAATACCCGGCCGGTTCTTGATGTCTGACACCTCTAGTCTAGGAGCAGCAAGACGTTAGCTTTCAATCCGTTGGAATTGTTTTCCGAATAAGTTCCGTCGGAGGAAGAACTCTTGGTAGAGGTAGAAAACACAAGAAAGCTTTCATGTTTTATTTTCAAGAGTTGAGAGGGTCATTACTTGAATTTCGTGAGTTGAACTGAGATTTGGTGCGAACGAACATAAGGGCCACCGTTTTGCGTATAGATTACAATAATTTCAGTTTTTGCGTGAAATTGTAGAACATTTAGTAGGTATGAACCTATTTGGTGTCTTCCGTTTCGGTTTTCATGCCACATCTAATAGACTGCTTTTGTTTCATATATTGAGAACGAAAGGATAGGTACCTACGGTAGAAATTCATGTTAACTTAATTTAGAGATATTTGATATGAAGTTAGACAAAAGTTACTTTTGTAGCATTGATTCTGGCAATAGTTCAATACATTGTGGTATACAGTTTAGAAAATTCATTTGGAAACATAGGATTTTAGGTGCAAATCTACAAGTCGCTCTGGTTCCAATGGAACAGTGGAAGAATCGAAAGATCAGTGCGATGCCATATGGAAAAAACATCAGAACGAACGCTGGTATCGTGGTGGGGATGCTTCGAACTGGCTTTCCGCGATGTGCGACTCAAATGATCTTATCATTCTGAACGTGAAAAACGCGAGAGCATATCAGTTTGAAAAGTAATTAGATTCTTCATGAATTAATTATGATCAATTTAGGAAGAACGTTTTTTCTGCGTTTCCTGGTGTGTTTTCCATATGACATCGCACTGTTTTATTGGAATAAGAGCGACTTGTAGATTTGCAAGTTAAATCCTATGTTTCCGAGTGAATTTTCCAAACCTGTATACTACAATGTACCGAGAGGGAAAAACTCTGGCAGAATCTCCCAGGAATGGATCATTCCACTAAGATCCTTAGGAAATTTGATACAGCGGGATCCAAAAGATATCTGGACTTGGGTAAGAAGCAATTACACCTCCTCACTGGCTGTCTTACAGGACACAGTCGCCTCAGGAAGCACCTGTCGAGGATGGGATTATCGGACACAGACGAGTGTAGGTTCTGTGGGAAGGAGAAAGAAACTCCCATTCACCTAGTCACGGAATGCTTTGGCATTGCGAGCCTAAGGATAGATGTCTTGGGCGAATAACTTGTAAGAGTGAGGAACTAGCCTCGTTGAAGCCTTCACAGAATATAAGATTTCATTAGATCTCTGGAACTAGAAGGCGAGCTGTGAAGGGTGTGGCCAGAACAGCTCTATAAGGGGGCACAAGAGACTTTGAGGTAGCAGTGAACTGTAACTCCTTTTCAAACAAAATTAAACACAATGTATTGCATCTATTTTATTATAGCGTTAACATCGCAGTTCAACATTAACATTACCATTACCGTTAACATCATTGTGAAATGGCACTTACCTATTCACCAATTGCTTAATTTCGACACTATGTTCGGGTTTCTAGTACGACGTAACAATTATACAATGTTTTCTACCGCATAATATTATTCATATTGTAGATTTGATGTCATGATGTCTCAATTGTTGGCTCCTTGATAAATATCCATCTTGCAGTAGGTAATCAGTTTTTCAAGCGCCTTCAGTAGTCAGAAAGAAGCTAGAAAACTGATGTTATTTGAATCAAATAAAAACAAGTAACGGGAGTCTCGTTCTCACAAGTAATTTGTCTAAAACAAACAAAATACGACCGTTTTCGGGATGTCTAAACGCATTCCATCCTCAGTTTCGTACAAAAGATTATTTCTGTGTTGTTATCCAGACTTTCCTTGATGTTATTGGTTCATAAATCAACGCCAGTCAGATGGAACTCAATTCATCAAGTAGTGCCACTTGCCTTAAATTAAGGAAAGAAATCGAGATAATGGGTTAACAGACTTCCAGGTGGAATACAGACGCAAAGAATTTCATTTCCAACACTTTTCATTCGACTGTTGGAAACAGTTCTGTTTGATGAATTCTGCTTCATTTCATTCTTGTGCTAAAATAAGTACGAAAAGTATGCATTTGAGGCAAACTTCTCGAAACGAGTTTACGTTACGTCCCCTTAAAATTTTAATATACATATACGAGTATATTATTTTGAATTGAGAGCTAACAAAATATAATACATGAAACAAAAAAGTCCCTAGCTGAGGTTGGTGTAAAACAGGGTACCATTCTATTCTGGCGTATGATACTAGAGCACAGAGAAAAACCTCAGTAGAAAAAACCCTGTCTCGCCGTTTTCACATAATTGAAACTTAAAACGTTTCGAATAAATATCTTCAATATTTAGATACAAAATACTTAATTCATGCTGTTGGGCCAGGAGGGTGTTTCAAACCAGGTCTGGCATTCCAAGTGATGATTTTTCGAACCTCCTGTTCTTCTAAGTTCTAAGACCACTACTAACCCTCTTGAAGGGTAATCATCTCCCATAGATTTAAATATTGATAATTCATGCTAAACATCGAATTAAATTTCGGAATAATGATAAAAAACGTGTGAAAAACTCATTTTAATAACCATTATATAAGTAGGATCGGAGAATCGCCGTGTGAAATATCTTCATCATTGTCAGACACGGGTTGAATCCCTTCGATATCTTGAATTGATCGATATACACTACGTGAAAAATCAATTTCTTTGAAGTAGGTAAGTGCAAAAATTGAGAGAGAGAGAGAGCCCTGCAACTCTCGCTTCCTAGCATGGGGAAAACGATAACGGCCGATCGTAAACACAACTCCGAAACTTGAAATTTTCAAGGTTGGTTGAATATTTGAATAGGTAGATGATTCAACTTATTAGTGAATAGAATGAAATGAGAATTTTATACCAGTCGACTGCATTTGATAATCTCCAATCCCGGTAACTTGATTCCGGATTTCCCCTGGGAGGGTTCGTTTTCTTGGCGAGGAAAAGAGTACACAAGAAGCGAATTAGCATACCTCAGATTGGCTGTGCACCGAAGAATCGTTCTTTTTTACGGCTTTCGGGATTAGAGCGAACTTCGCTAAGGTTCAGTTCATAAATAAATTACCCTAATTTAAGCGTTTTTCTTCAACCTCATACTGCGCTTCCTGTGTAAGAATTTATGAGGCGCGTGGTTGCGGTCGTCTTAAAGTATTTAGGAGTCGATTTATATGAAAAAAATCGAGTTGTGAGTTTCGTGGGAATTGAGGTAAGTTAGGAGTGGGATGTTTCAAGGTAATGGTGGGTTCACTGTTTTGCTTATGTTTCAGGCATTATGGCGACGAAATTTGAGATTCGGAAAACTTCTTTTCGTGCGGTTAGAAGCAGAATTCGGATTTTATTCTTCTTGTGTCGAAATGATGTCTTTGATATAACATAAAAGCTATCGTTTGACATCCTAAAACTATGTAAGCTACAATCGAAATGAAGCGGAGATAAAATGAAGTTTTTATAAAAAGAAGAAGAAATATATATGTATATAAAATTAAGAAAAGCCCTGAGCATGAGCTTTCAAGCGCTCGTTCTTTGGTGGAGCAATAAGACTGTTTCCTCAAAATTTTATATGGTAGTTTAGCTTGATATCAGATATATGAATGCAAAATCTCGTTAAAATCGGAATTATATTCTGATTATTTTTATTATTATTATTATTATGGTAGTTTTCATTTTCAAAATAAATTTCACTCGAATCGGATATGCTGTTATAAAAAAATATAAAGATTTTTCTTCTCAATATTCCATTTGAGTTTTCAGTGGTTCTGTTGAAACGTTGGTAATGAAATTTTCAGATTTTCAGATTATCGATCTCCATTCACAAAAAAAATTTTACTCGGATCGGATATCTTTTTATGGAAATATGAAGTTTCTTTTTTTCAATATCCCAATTTATTTTCTATGGTTCTGTTCACACTATGGCCACAAAATTTTGCATGAGGCTTGTTATCAGCATCTTGCATTTGACCGTAACATTCCATTCCGATTGGTTTTGTATTTTCTTAGATATTGAGGAACAAAAATTTTGCATAGCCATATTATATGGAACACCCTGTATGATTTAGCTGGTTAACGAATTAGCTGAGCTGAACTCATCCTGAAAATTTCAAGTCTCTAGGACAATCACTTCGAAAATTATTGTGCTAACGGACAGACGGACGGCCCCAAGGACAGAATTGTCTAACTCTACCGTTTGAGACCATTTTCGGCTCAAAATTCGAAAATTACAGGCATTTGGGCAAAACAGTATAGGTAGCACTCATTGAAGTAGAACGAGCTTTTAAATATGGGCGATGGCTCAGTTGGCTTTGTCTCCAGTCAAATCTCACAGTTTTTCAAATTGATTCAAAGTGATTTTACCGATAATTTCGAACCACTCCATTGCCATATACCACAGCTACAAATTCAAATGACTTTTTTTAGGTTTTCGAAAGGATACACGGTACCTAACATTCTATAAAAATGTAAAAAATGGCCTGAGGAGGTGCTTTTGAATGCTCGTTCATTGGTGGAGCAGTAATGCTATCATGTCGAAAATTGTTTAGGATTCATGCTAAGTATCTAAATGCAAAATCTCAGCACGATCGGAACTATATTCTGAAAATCATCGAAAAAATTATAGATATGTGAAAAATTATTAATTAAAAAAATTAAATTCAATGGTTCGGATATCTTGTTATCGAAATAAACAGATTCTTCTCTCAATATTCCAAATTAATTTTCTATGGTTCTGTGGCCACACAATTTTGCATGAGGCTTATCATGAGCATCTCGCACGAAGCCGCAAAATTTCATATCGACTTGTTTTGTTTTGTCTGAGATATTGAGGAACAATTTCTAATGGCTATATTTTATGGAACACCCCGTACAAATTGGTTAGTTTACAAACCAGCATTTGAGGAGCAAACACACCCTGAAAATCTTAAGTCTCTAGGACAACCCCTTCGAAAGTTACCGTGCTAACGGCCGGACGGCCCCATGGACCAAATTGAATTTGACCACGGATTCGTCATCAGGAAGTCGAATCCTATCATTTGGGACAATTTTCGGCTCAATATTATAAAATTATAGACATTTCGGCAAAACGATATAGCACTCGTTTAAGTAGAACGAGCGCTCAACAAAGGTCTTTTGTTCCCATTGTAGAGTTGAAATTCTTATAGTCCTCAAAATAGCGAGTATGAAAATACCCTAAAATAAAAAAAAGTATTCTGGGAAATTCGGTGAAAATATGGGTCCATCCAATACTGCTTATATTTCTTATATTTTCGTATAAATCTTCCTGACAGCCCTGCAACCTGCAGTTTCACTGATAAAAACGAACATGGCGTGAAATGAAAAATTTAACTTCATATGGCACCCATCATCTTACGAAGCTGCTTTTGACATTCCTGTCCCCACGGTTTTCCGAGCCAAGCCGGAGTATTTTCCAGCGAATTGTGAAAAATCTCATTCCACGTCCGCCTTACAATTTCTGACACAGAGAGAATTTATTTCGGAATAGATATCCACTCTTTTCACCTCCATTGATGGGTTGCATCACACAGCTTGGCAGGTAATGCCAACTTGGACGCTTTACTGAGCGAATCTCCTATTTCTATTCGGAGTTGAAATCAGTTCACGTGCTGTCAACAGCTTTAACCACACGTGTTGTTTATTATTGTAATTGGATTTCTATCTACTCGTTGACGAGAGTGGACGAGAAATATAATTTACGAGTATTTTTTTTTCGAATTAATTTAGGTCAGATTGAATAGATTGAACTGCAAATGAATGGCAAGTACAAGCAGAACGTTGAATGTCAGTATAGGAAAACATGGGAGAATATCCCAATTCACCCAATTTTATGTTGATAATAATGATTATGATGAAAATATAAAAAATTTAATCTCGATATTGGGCGTAAGATTTCATGAGAAAAGCAATGAATAAAAAGCAATAAAAATAATAGCAAATATTAATAACAAATTTGTAAGCAAGAAGGTCAAGAGAAAAATTACAGGTGGTAGAAAAAAAAAGGATGATCTGTTTGTGAACATTTGGATATAATTATGATATTTGATGGCAGTGTCGTTCATTTGTTAGTTGGGCCCATGTTGAGAGTACTAGTGCTGAAAGAGCTTCAGTTGAAATATTTGCATGGTCAATTTTACCCTTCAATGTGGTGGATATTAACCTACCGGTCTGTTTTATGGAAAAATTATACATATTTTTGTAGAACCGAAAGAACGCCTTCATAATAAAAAAGTAATCAAACAATTTGTCTGTTTTCATCATATTAATACAAAGACTAGAGGGTGATTTTGGAAATTTCATCGAAAAAAATTGATTTGGTTAAAAAAATGAAAATATGTATTTGTAATTGTCGCCTGACATTTAGGTACCATCTGATAAACCTTCGAGGGTAAATGACCGTTTTGCGGAAACTTCCTTAAATCAGTTGTGTATTACTCAAAAAATTCTAGGAAGTGATATATAAATTAAAAGAAATATTTATTTGCATTCTCAGCTAACTGATAACATATAATTTCTGGGGGGTTCAGGCAAACCATAGATTCAAATGAGGAAATTATATGATTGAAAATAAATTTTTATCTCAGAAATATGTTCCTTTTTTCAGAAAACTTGTGTGCCATTCTTTATCCGGGTTCAGTGAAAGTTCTCAATAACATTAATTTCTTTCGAAATGAAATATTTTAGTGGAGTGAAAACAAATAACATACCGCCTGGTATGTTAAAGAAATTCCATAGACAGGCTTCATATAGTCAAAGTTGCCGAATGTTCCCGGCCTCGTCTGACAAACTTGCGAGTTATCAGAGAACTCTATACAATATTGACAACATTGCGTATCAATCTGACAAGAAAATAAACAACATAACCTAAAATTTCAATAAACACATTGGAATATGTCGAATTTCCATGGCCAACCGACGGCTCAAACTTTCGTGAACGGACTATAGTATCATACACGTAACAAACCATAACTTCAAGTTTCATACATTATTCAAATCCAAAACACAAACAATAAAACATGTTTGTTTGGTAAATTTCATTATCCGTTATTAATAGAATTCGGAACAAATACAATTTGATACATACAGATACCCACAATAGAAAATGGAAAGCGAAACAATTTGCTTTACAAATTCAGTCCTTCAGAGGATGTTGGGTGAAACCGCACAATAGATTGTCTGAATTCGATGTTAGCGAATAACCAAATATATCATCTGAAGAACGTCCGGTAGCATAGGAAACCGAATGATTTCCGGTTATCTCTGTGATATCAGGAATCAGGATGGAATACTCACACTGGCTTGTTAGCTCTAGGACATAATGCTATATACAGTCAGGGCCAGCATTTTTGAAGTGAGTGAGAAGACCCTTCCAGATATACCATTCAAATCGAAATAATCGAGGGGGTAACCACTGGGGAGATTTTCTGCTCCTGTGGTAGGAGATCCAGGGAGATCCGGGGGAGATCCAGGGGAGATCCGGGGAGATCCGGGGAGATCCGGGGAGATCCGAGGAGATTCGGGGAGATCCGAGGAGATCCGGGGAGATCCGGGGAGATTCAGGGGAGATCCGGGGAGATCCGGGGAGATCCGAGGAGATCCAGGTCAATTTGTGTATCTTTTTCTCATATATCGGATGCAAATTTTTACATCAGGGTTAAATTTTATAGATCTCTCAATAACCCTTATCTATATGTTGGACTTTGAATTACATATTTCCACTATTTTCATAGAGGAATACTATTACGCGAGATTTATAGGTTAATTTTATGCTTCGGTGTAATGCAGTGTATGAATATTCATATTTAAAAATTGTTTTGTGTGATTTTGATGCTGGTATAGATTATTATTCCGAGGTAAGTATCTTTCAGTTTTAAATATAGGTTCTTAACGCTTTGCTCACAACGTTTGAGTCTTCATTTTTCCTGAATATCTTTTGGCGCGAACGAAAGCGTGAACTCTGATTTTCGCTCTATAGACCGAGTGCCAGCAAGAAAAACGACGTACGATTTGCTGAAAGAAAAAACTTTTTGAGAAGTTAATTAGTGTTATAAATAACATGCAAACGCAAGTACGGCGCCCTGTAGGTGTCGGCCTTGCGCTGCGCAGTTTTTTGAAAATGACAAAAAAAACTTGTTTTTTGTTCTTGTTTTATACAAGTAATAGACTCAATAGTCAGAACATGTGAAGGTTCTATGCCATACCGATGCGGCTTCTAAAACTTAGCTTTTATATTGTACGTACCTAATTTCTCGCCCAATTCAAGATAACATAAAAAGTTACACGTTTAATGGTTTAATTAAGTATGACGGACAGTTTGAGGTGCCGCATCGGTATGACTTTGGACTCCCTCATATTATAGCTATCGAATCTATAATATAAAACAAGAACAAAAAAAAAATAAGTTTTTCTGACATTTTCAAAAAATTACGCAACGAAACGCTGACACCCACGGGGCGCCATAATTGTGTGAATTTTTCAAATTGAAATATGTATTATCTTTCAGTATTCTCGTATATTTTCACACATTATGCACCATGATGAATCTTTAGAAAATTATTTTCACCTCGATTTTCATTTTTGATTTGCTCTCAGATTCAATTTATTTGAAATCAATTTTTCTCGTAATGACACAGAAATAGTGTACTCTCGAGTGTTGGTACTTTGTTTTTACGGTAATATATTCGACGCGTGTGAAACTAACGGTTCCTGCCAGCAACGGTTTTTTAGGGGTGCTCCGTAACCTACGTAACTCATGATCCCGGAGTGTGGAAATCTCGGTGGAAATATTCCATTTCATTATCAGATTTAGTAATTTCACTGACTGCGATATATACAATCAATAATTATATCTGAAAATTGACTTCGGGCCATAGAAACGACATAAGTGAAAATAGTGATTTTCAAAAGTTGGGTTTAGGGCGAGTTAGGGTAATTGAATAAATTCCAAAACAGGCCTTATAACATAATTTGAATGAATTTCTGCTTTATTTATGACATGAACAATAGGTAGTGATGGATTTAATCCATTGTCGGGCCGTAGGAGGGGTACGTAAGGAGCCAGGTGAAATGAAGGTACCTGGATAAAATATAAAAAAGGGCCTTGTCACATTGTGAGAACAGTTCGCAAATGTTGATTATGATACAGATTATTGATTAATATGAACGGAATTGATTGTTGGGCTGTAGGAACGCAAAATGAACTCTTTGAAAATTTCACCAGGTAAGAATAAGTTACCTAGATAAAATGCAAACAAAGCTTTGTCTCATGATTATACCATGAAATGAATAGATTCATTTGGTTTGATCTAATGTTCGATTATTGAGCTCATGAAATCATATGAAGTCCTTGTAGAGTTATTTTTTTTGTACCTAGTTCATTTGAGTGATTCAAATGTAAAAAACATTGTGTTCAAGTATATCATGCTAATTTCTCATTGAATCTGATTTTTGATTTAATAAATCGATATAATAATGAATTAATATCTCATCTGAAATAAAGAACTCATGAAAAAAATTTTTCCCTGATTACAACAACCCCCTAGATCTGCCCCTTCACAGATTACACTTCCGTATTTTCGCTTTCTACCTGAATATGGCATCACTTTGTCAGGTAAAAGACCCCCCAATTTTTGCAGTTTTGGAATTCCCTGCCGTCCAGTGTTGTTAGGTCGTTCATTGTTATTGTTTTATTACGTTGTTTACGTTTATAGGCCTATTGGTAATATGGATTGTTGGATTTTGCAATATTTTTCCAAAGCTCTTAGAACATGCCGTGTTTCAATGCTCCAGAAATCGTTCATTCTTTATTCTAGGGTATTGCATTGTCCGGTGGTGCTTGCGGACGATTTTATTACTTTATTGAGGTTCGTTTGCATTTATGAACCATTGTCACAATATGAATTGCTCGTTTACCTGTTCTACTTATTTCTAGTAGTTGTAAGTGAGTTCTGAAGTCTGCGAATAGAAGCAAGTTATGGTTTTTCCAATTTTCGATGTTGATACTTCCTAGCAGCCCCCTCATTTTTTAGGTTTGTCCTTTAGAGTTTTCGGGTTAACACGAATTATTCGTTGCTCGTTGACATAACAGAAAGTGTACTTCATTCCAAGTTTTACGTTTAATGTAGTTAAAGTTCAGTCAGTGATATTCGAAACAAATTTTTTCGAAAATTTAAGAATAAGTTTTTTCAGTGATTAATCTGCAAAGTGGCCTTCCATCATAATTTGGATTTTAACGAGGGTTTCGAGAGAATCGTTCAAAATTTTTTTTCTCGAAACGTTGGTAGATACGACAAAACTACAAGAGACCGAAAAGTTTAGTATAACAACAAAGCTTTCTTTTTACATTTTTTCAAATTAACAGTTGCTCATAAAAAAACGTTCTGCAGAGAAACAGGTGGCAGTGTTCCAGAAAAAATATGACCCTGTAGATCTTCTATCGAAATTGCCATGTCACGTGGTGAGAACTCTCAAATGTAATATATATGTCAAATTTCAGTTGAATATCTTGTGAAGTGTAGATACTATGAGAAAAAAACTTGAAAAACATTCAAACTTCAACACTTTTTTTTCTTTAAACTCACTTAAGGAATCTCCCTTTTCGTTTTTACGTTCAATTTAGGAACATAATATATAATAACTGTATAGCCTATCTTTCTCGATAATTTAAAGTTATTAGTGAATTTAAATATTTATATCCGATTGTGTTGATTGATCTCTTGATAATGGTAAGAGGTGTTCAGAGAAATTGTGAGGAGATCCAAGGAGATCCGGGGAGATCCAGGGAGAGATCAGGGGAGATCCGGGGAGATCCAGAGGAGATCCGAGGAGATCCGGGGAGATCCGAGGAGATCCGGGGAGATCCGAGGAGATCCGGGGGAGATCCGACGAGATTCGGGGGAGATCCCGAGGGAGGAAATCTTTGTCGCAAAAAATCTCAAGTGGTTACCCCCTCGGGGAGATCCAGAGGATATCCCGGGAGATCCGGGACATCCGAAGGAGATCCGGGAGTCCGAGGATTCCGGGGAATATCCGAGGAGATCCTTTGAGATCCGAGGAGATTCTGGGGAGATTCCTACGAGATTTCGGGGAGATCCCGAGGAGGACAATCTTTTGTCGCAAAAAATCTCAAAAGGTTTACGTCATTAGGTTCTGCCTACATGAATGAAATTCTAATTGGCATTGAGCTTGCGTACTTGCTTACTTGGTAACTTTCCACAAGATAATTTTTAATAACTGCCAGGTATGAAAATTACTATTTCTTATGATTGTTTTCTCACCTTCCCCAGGTTCCTCTTCATGGAGCTTGGGGGAGTCACCAGAAAAGCACCCATTTTCCTACCCCCAAAGTGGAATGCAGCTGTCTTGAAGAATTCTCAAAGCCAATCTCATTGAAGTTCGATAAACGGGATATGAACCGTCTTCTTTCTGCTTCTTTTTGTTTACACTCTTATTTTGCAGAAGTTATGTTTTCACAAGAAATTAAATTTTTCTAAACATCCGTATAAATTCCACTCATTCTCAGTAAACATCTGGAAATAATTACTTACAGTTAAACTTGGTTCACGTAACATAATTTTTCACGTCTATGTTATACTTTCTGCAAGATATTTCAGTGTCTATATTATTACGTGGTGCCATGATGTTTACGAAGATCATGTTTATACATTCATGATATTTGTATACACACAATTATTAAACATGTATGAATAACAGATGGTATTTGGCTAGACAGTAAGAATTGAATTACGTAACACAGTTGCCGATTCAATAGGTATATCTAATTGACTACTCTAATCTGTAGTGAGTTCAGAATGTTTTTAGTAATAAACACCTTCGATGTTCTGATGAATAGGTATTATTCACCACCCTCAACTGTATATATAGAACGATTTTGGACGAACCAACCATAGTTGGTACATCAAATGGCAATGTCAGTATATGCAGTTAGAGGTTTATGTGGTTTTTCATCAGTTTATGATATGATATTCCACTGCCAATCTTATATAGTTTTTAATATGAAGAATGATTTGTGAGGCTCCATATATAGCCTGAATTTCTTCCGCACAACATGCGGGTTCAAGCAAGATGTATTCGGTGAGAGTAACACCCCAGTAGTTGATTGCAAGCTTGTTAACTGAATTGGATACATTGTGTAATAATGGAAGAAACTGCATTGAAGAAAATGGAATTCATCTCTGAAAAGCCCATAATGCAGTATCAGCCTTCATATGGTAATGTACAATTTAAATCTAGTTTCCACACCTGAACTAGCAACGTGGAACTATGCCAGACTCCACGAACAGGACAATGGTAACGACACAGCCTGAAGAAGAGAAAAACTGTAAGGTTTTTATTATTTTTCAAAGATAGTGTGAAAAAAAATGTCCTAAATCCTCATACAACGATTTGATGAATCTATTCATTGTTTAACTGGAAACGGGTAAATTCTCAATTCGATAACCGCCGCATTCCAAGTTGAATACAAGAAAAGCTCAGAGAAATCAAATATTCAATTGAATTTATTGAATATTTTTATTATATTTCAAATGAACAAACAAAAGATCAAATTAATTGCAGATAAACTTCAATCAGAAAGAATAATAATGGCTGAAAATTTGTTTTAAGGACAGCGTCTTTTTCATCCCGACCTATGAGTAGCACAGAAGAATGTGTGATGCATTTAATTGATGCCATATAATTGTATAAAGATATGCTCGATTAGCCATGTGGAAATTCTCTGAATAATTATATTCTTAAAATAAAATAAAATAAACAGCAAATGCAACATTAAGATTGTGTAAAGAGTATCAGAAAGTTGAAGATTTAGTGGTAGGTAGATATGAAAAAACTCCTCCTTACCAAAAATTCAATAGCAGCATTATCTACCCAACTTCATAACTTAAAACAAGAAAATAGGACAATAAAAGATTTTGCGAATTTTATTGAGCAATTGTCTCTAGATTTAACGATCGCTCAAGCAGATAATGCACCCTGAGCATTACCTGTTTAAGGAGGTGCTTATGAGCGCTCGTTCATTAATGGAGTAAAGAGTATTCAACCTCAAAATATTGTATAGGACTTGAGATTGATACTAAATTTGTAAATGCCGAATTTAGGCACGATCGGAATAATATTCTATAAATCAATAAAAAATCTACAATTGAAATTAAATTTCATGGTTCTGATGAAGCGATCTTCTTGAAATTTTGCATGAACATTCAGTATATCAATCTACATTCGAAACATGAATTTCACTTGAATCAGATGTCTTGTTATGGAAATATGAAGTTTCTCTTTTCAATATTCCAATTGAGTTTTCTTTGTTTTTTTTAACACTTTTGCCAGAAAATTTGGCATGAGGCTCATTATGAGCATCTTGCAAGTGGCCGCAAAATTTTATTCAGATTGGTTCCGTTTTGCCTGAAATATTGAGGAACAAAATTTTTGAATGGCCATATTTTATGGAACGCCCAGTACGATTTGGTTGGTTAACGAACTTAACCACGGCATTCAGGAACCAAACTCAAGTTCTCAAGTTTCTAGACGGACAGAATTGCGTTTGACCACGGATTTGTCATCAGGGAGGAGAACCCTAATGTTCGGGACCATTTTTCAGCTCCGAAATAATGAATTTTTAAATTTTGATGAATTTACAAAGAACAGTTGCAAAATTATTTAGCTTTAATTTCGGAATTCATGCAATTATTCCTTAAAACTTATCTGTAGTTTATGGCCATTGTCTCAGGGTGTTGTCGTTAGGTACATGATATTCATGGACACCAACTCACAAAAAAAACTACTTGAGTTGGTTGAAATCACCAATTTTTAGTTTCTTAACTGAAGTATAAAGTTCAACATTTTTTATGTTTTCTAATGGTTTTCTGCAGCTTTTTTCAATATTCTTGTTTTAAATACAATTTCATTATTTCAACACATCTTTGAGTCTATTCCAATTAAAACCTGAATGATTTAGCAACAATCTTTCAATTCTTTATACATGAGTAAAACTTTTCACAGTGCTCGAAGATACAAAACCTGGAATGATAAGAATGTTTATCTATGTAAATCGACACATTCATGAATTAACAAACTTCATCGATTTTTTGAGTGGATCGATTATTTTGCCGGTGAGTGTATTATACTGAATAAAACCTATATTACTTGACAGCAATGCTAACTACACAAAAGTTTTGAAAAGAATTGTATGAAATCCGAATTTGAAGCCGAATAATTTTGCAACTATTCTTTCTACATTGATGAAACTTCCTACAGAGGTCGACATACTTCATGATATCATATTTTGAAAAACTCAGACTGGTCCCAAAGTTACTAACAAAATTACATTCAGTACTTATACAGCTTTATGAAGCAGCTTTTATAACGAAACTCAACGTGGTGTTTGGAGATCTGTGATCTCTTATTATTCAGAACCCAAGGCAGAATAATGAAATTCTGAAAATCTGATATATTGTTGCTAACGTTGATATAAATATGATATTCAAAATAGGAAAAATTCTCTGGGCTCACTTTTCCTAAGAAAGCGTGCGGGGTCCTTTAAGTAAACCCTGAGCAGTTGCATACGAGCGCTCGTTCATTGGTGGAACAATGAGGCTATCAAAATTTTGTATCGGATTAGAGATAGGTACTTAATATTTATATGCAAAATCTCAGCACGATCTGAATAAAATTCTGGATATTATTCAGAAACTCGACAATTGAAAAAATTGAATTCTATGTTTCCTATGATGTGATCCTCATGAAATTATGCATGAAAATTCATTATATCAATCTTCATTCACAAAATTAATTTCACTCGAATCGAATATTTTGTTATGGAAATATAAGGATTCTTCTTTTCAATTATCCAATTGAATTTTCTATACTCGTATTTCTGACGACGCGATTCTCCTAATATTTTGCATGAACATTCAGTATACCAAACTTCTCAAAATGAACACTCCAACAGTCTTGTTATGGAATTATAGGGATTCTTCCTTTCAATATTCAGATTGAGTTTTTTATTGCATTGATGATGTGATCCTCTTGAAATTTCGCATGAGTAGGTATTCAGTATGCTGATCTTCATGCATTAGATAAATTTCACTCGAATCGGATATCTTGTTATGGAAATACAAATATTCTTCTTTCCAATATTCCAATTCATAATGTTATAATTCTGTTAACACTATGGCCACAAAATTCTGCATGATGATTACTATGAGCATGGGGCCGCAAGATTTCATTTCGCTTGGGTTCGTTTTGTCTGACATATTGAGGAACAAACATTTTGAATGACCATATTTTATGAAACATCCTGTACGACTTGGCTGGTTAACGAAATCAACCGCGGCGCTTGGGCACCGAACTCACCCTGAAAATAAAGTCTCTAGGACAATCCCTTCGAAAGTTATCGTGCTCACGACCAGCTCTAAGGACATAATTCAACTTGACCACGGATTCATCATCCGAGAAGCGAGACCATTTTCCGCTCGAAATTCGAAAATTACAGACATTTGGGTAAAACAATATAGCACTCGTTTAAGTTGAACGAGCGCTCAACAATTACTTTAGGTGCATTTTCAAATGTATTGAAGAATACGGAAATCAGAACAATCATTGAGGCAAGTTTCGCCAACCTCAAAGATTTTCATCTTAAACATCTAGTCCAAAAGTTTTTCATACGAAAAAGATCAATCGAAATCGTTATGATTTTAATAAGGAAGGAAATTATAACCATTTATATAGAGGTCGTGACCGCAAGAGAATCCTGACAAGCGATATTTCAACTCAGCAGTGTTACGGGCAAGGTCGCGGTCGCTTATTCAATGGTCATTCTGAAAACAATAACAATGGGTAACCGACCCTACGGAGAGAATATTTTGCTGATAATTGCACTAACTCTTCCACAGAACATAAGTCCGAAAAGGATTAGTATTTCGTGACTAATAACAATTTAAATGCCTTTTATGTTTCAGTGAGATATGATAAAAATTTAAAAGAAGCCTGAGCAGGAGCTTTTGAGCGCTCGTTCATTAGTGGAGCATAACCTCAAAATTTTATATGGTACTTGAGATTGATACCAAATATACAGCGTGTCTACTTTTAATGTAGCCAAACTTCAAAGGCTGATTATACAAGTCATTTCAAACTTAAAATGTCATATAACATTTAGTGGAAATGTTGACGGCTGTTCTTCAATTTAACATTTCTTGATTTCACAAACTATTTCGAGTTTTTTCTCTAAAATGATCATTATTCAGTTTTTCTTGAAGTTTCATAAAATTTTGCCTTATATTCGGAAGGCGCATCCAATTTGCTACAAGATAAAAAGACTCTGTGTGCAGAAAAAACTATTATTGCGGACGTGGTAAGGAGAAGAATAAGTTAACAAATTTAGTCTTATTTTTTCAATGGTTTTTTCGATGAGATGTTAATTAATATACATACGTTTTCTTTTCAGAATTAAGAATACCCTATTCAGTGTACTTTCGAATGACATATCATTTTTTGTGGTAGCTTCTCATTCTCTGCAATAATATCATGGCTGACATCATAACAAGGAAAAATTCTAAGAATTCCGAACCAAATTTGCTATATTTTGAAGCTCTTCGTGATCGCATTTCAGTGTAATTTCATGGAAATCATCAATTCATCTGTTACCTGTAGATGCTGAGACCAGACTTACATTTTGTAGATGGTACCAGAATAATTCAGGAGAGTGAGGGCCATTGGATATCAAAGACTGATTTGGCCACTTTCACAAAATCAGGTGTGATTAGTTTATCCAACAACCACGTATGGCAGAGAAGCAACCCTCATGCGACTATTGTTTCTCATTTCCAACATGATTTAAGTATCAACATGAGGTCGGCAGTCATGAGAGGAGAACTTGTCGGACAAGTTATACTTTCCGATCACTTTAATGCTACAGAATTCATCAGAGCAACTTGACCAACATATTGGATGAAATGAACCTGTAAAAAAGATAAAATGTCTGGTTTCGAATGAATGGCTGCCCAGCACATATAGTTTAGACTATGTGTGTTATATGACAATTTTTGTTGAAAATCACCCCCTTGAAGTATGGGCACTTTGAAAGTGTGAATGCAGAATCTCAGCACAATCGGAATTATTTTCTGAAAATTATTGAGAAAATGAAATATGAGAAAAATAAAAAAATTTAATCTAAAGATCTGACGATGTGATCCTCTTGAAATTATGCGTAACATTCAGTGTATCAGTCTTCATTCACAAAATAATTTCACTCGAATCGGATATCCTGTTATGGAAATATGAAGATATGGTTTCAATGGCTGCATGAAAACTCAGTATATCAATCTTCAGTCACATAAGAAATATCACTCGAATCGGATTTCCAGTTGGAAATATAAAGAAATATAAAGGTTCTGGACTTTCTATGGTATTGTATACGTTACGGCCATAAAATAATGCATGAGGCTCATTATGAACATCTTGCATGTGACCGCAACATTTTATTTCGATTGGTTTTTTTTTGTCTGAGAGATAGGCCATAATATTTTATGAGACACCCTGAACGATTTCGCTGGTTAACGATGTTAATCGAGGCATTCGGGAACCGAACTAAAAAAAATCTCATGTCTCTAGGTCAATTCCTTCGAAAGTTATCGTGCTAACGGACGGCCGTCCCCACGGACAGAATTGAATTCAACCACGAATTCGTCAACAGGGACTCCAATTCTATCGTTTGAGACCATTTTCGGCTCAAAATTCGAAAATTGCAGAAATTTGGTCAAAATGTTAATGGCACTCGTTTAAGCAGAACTAGAGCTCAAAAATGAATTAAATTTTTTAATTGATGCAGATGCAAGTATTAGTTGTCTTTTTCCTCACGAAAATAGCTAGTAATATAAAAAATTTTTCTTGAATATGTTGACAAATTGAGAGAAGGAAAGTCTAGGAAAATATTTAATGATTTATATAATAAGAGATGTAACGAGAATTGATGTTGAAGAATTGAGGCAAATGATTTTGAATGATTTTCACATGCTTTCACCTGGTGGACATGCAGGTAAAAAACCTTTTACAATTACAATCACAGGTTCGTCTGCGTTTCAAAAAAATTCAATGTGAATGAGCAAATTCCTAGAGTATTACCCACTACCAAACAAAGAAGCAGAATTAGTTTCAAAATCTTTCATTCAAAACTTTGTTTTAACGTATGGTATACCTTCTGTACCTGTTACGAAACATGGCACATAATTCTTATCAGGAATGTATATTGAATCGTGTGATTTACTCAGAATTGAGCTATTCAACACAATAGCTGGTCATCAAGAAACACTAGGTACTCTTGACACCTGTTGGCTATCTCGTACATATTTCGTAGATAATATTGGCGTCTTCATCAGGACGCTGAAAATGGAGAAATATCAGTGGGTTACTCGTGTAATTATATAAAAGTGAGACTCAATGGTTCTGTGAGGCTGAGCCATTGAGAGTTAACAATAGACTTACATACATCTAACATAGCTGTGTACTAAGGGCAAAAGCAAAAACTGGAAACACATCCAAGCCCTGAGTGCACAGCTATGTTAGATGTCTATTCCTATTCTATTGTAACCTCTCAATGGCTCAGCCTCACTGAACCATTGAGTTTCACTTTTATATAATTACACGAGTACACAGCAAGCACTTTCTGAAATACTTGACATTTCTCGCTAGATATTTTCTCTGAGTTCATCAACTGACTGCGCATTTGTTTCGTAAACTTTAGACTTAAGGTTATCTTATAAAAAAAATCCATTGGACTCAAATTTGGGCAACGTGGTGGCCAGGGAATGTCTCCTTTACGAAATATCACTTTTTTAGGGAAAAGTTGTCAGACGACGGGTTAGGGGTATGGGCAGTTGCGCCATCTTGTTGAAACCAGGTCCAAGTATTTAAACTTGAAAAATTCTGCAACTCTGGTGTAAAAAAATCCTCGATCATTGCTATATACCGATTGAGTAGTGTTTTGTTCGTGAGTGAAGATTTTGAGAATTTCACGTGATGTATTTAAAATACGTGAAAGTTATAAAGTTATATTTGTCAGAAATGTGTACAGTGTGATGTTATAGAATGGAATGTGTCTAGTGTGGTGGTTTAGTTGTGAATCTATGAAAATGTTTATAAAATCCCAGGTCAACTCAAGTGACTTCTTTCCCTGTGCGTCTGGATCTTGCGTTGCCCTTGCTCCTCGTCTGTATCCCGGTGCCATGAAAAGAAGGCGTGGGCCAACTCGTCTCTATGTCACCGGACAATTGGGCAATAGACTTAACATAGCGCCCGCCTTGAAACACTTCAGGGTTTCAATAAAGACTATTATTGACTGGGAAGTACACAGATTTTGACCACTGGACGTTTAAGCTCGCTGGTGGCTGTCTTGATGGTTACTGTGCGTATTACGTCGTCCGTCCCCTTGTGGATTTGTATAATTCTGCCCAGTCTCCATCTCAGAGGTGGAAGGTCGTCTTCTTTAACGAGTACCAGTAGACCATTTTTTAGAATATTGGGATGCTCTTTTTTCCACTTCGTTCGAGTTTGCAGAGTGGACACGTACTCCTTGCTCAATCGGGACCAAAAATGTTGAGTTATTTGTTGTTGTGCCCTCTGGAACCTCGAAAGACGATTCTCTTTGATGTCAATGAAGTTGGGTTCTGGTAACTCAGTTAATCTTTCTCTTCTCCTATCAGGAAATGTGCCGGGGTAAGAGGAGTAGTGTCATTGGGATCAGTGGACATAGGGTAAAGTGGTCGGGAATTCAAACACGCTTCTATTTGACATAAAATGGTATTGAATTCTTCAAAAGTTAAAGAGGCGTTACCCATAACAAGTTTCAAATGTTACTTGGTAGACTTAACGCCTGCTTCCCAGATACCATCAAAATGCGGTGCACTGGGAGTGATGAAATGCCACTGAATACCCTCGCTTGCTAGTTGGCTACTAAAATCACGTTTGGATGAATTCAAAAATTGTTTCATTTCGTTATTGGTACCAACAATGTGGTGCCATTGTCAGAGTAGATTTCTCTGCATTTACCCCGTCTTGCCATGAAACGACGCAAAGATGCCAAGAAAACATTCGGTGGTGAGGTCACTGACAACCTCCAAGTATAAAGCCTTTGTGGCAAAACATACGAAAAGTGCTATGTACGCTTTGAAAGTTTTGAAATTTCTACCCTTTCTGTCACGTAGTTGAAACAGTCCCGCATAATCAACACCCGTTATAGAAAATGGGCGTGATGGGGTTATGAGTGAAGGGGAAAGATTATCCATTATATGTTCCTGTGTTTTGCCTTACATCTGAAGCATCGAACGCATTCATGTACCACCTTTTTCACTAAATTACGACCAGATAATGCCCAAAACCTTTTTTTTTGAAACATAGATAAATTGAAAATAGTAATCATCGAAATGAATACAATCTTCAATTTACAGGCTCACAGAACCTTCTTCATCTTTATTCAAGACTAGCTGACCCGTGTCCACTCCGTTGGGCATATTGTTAATAATCCTTTTTTAGTACAGAGTGTTATGTTTTGATTTCTAACTGCCAAAAAAGGGGTTATACGCAGGTTCAGTTTGTATTTGAATGCTGATACAAAATTCGAAAGTAAATCTGTCCGAAAGAAAAAACATTTGAGGGATTTGCGATAAACGAATTCCATGGGGACCAAGTCGCGGGAAAAGTTAGTTTGGTAATGGTGATTTTAATCGTTCAAAACTTCTCTGTAAACTATATTGGATGTAATGTTATCATTTGGTAACAAAATATATTGTTTATCAGGAGTTCTTACCTGAGAGAAGCCAACATATAACTGCCCATAGGAAAAACACGGCTTTCTCAGGTCAATGCTCACCAGAGAGAATGTTTGACCTTGGGACTTGTTAATAGTGAGGGCAAAAGAGATCTTCACTGGAAACTGTAGCCTTTTAAACGGCATGGGTAAATCAGTGGGAATTATGGGTATCCGCGGAATATAAGCCAGTTGTCCCACTGCTGGCCCTGTGAGAATGGTCGCCACGATTATATTGTCCCGTAACTTTTTTGTAAGCAGCCTTGTCCCATTACACATGTTGGGGGTGCTCAAGTTTCTTGATAGCATGATAGGAATGCCAACTTTCGTGAGGAAGTAAGCCAGAAGGTTCAAAGAATTTAAAAATTATTGGGGATAGTTCACTGTATCCTCTATACTACACATCGTATTAATAGTGTTTGACCTGACCGGGAATTTTCTCTAAAATGAGTTTATTTATTTCATTCACTGTATCGTCTCTGGGTGACAATATAGCCCTAGAACAAAGCCAATGATAATCTCTCTCCAATGAATTTTCAAAACCGGGATATATTGCATCAATAAGATGTTCCAACCTGTGCAATATGTGTCCTAATGTCTCGTCAAGTTCAACGTCATTGCTGTTGGTATTAGAATAGACAATTTTTCCCTCGCCAAGATTGAGTAATTGACGCGGAAAGTCGTCATCGTCGGTGTCGCTCAAACGGGCTCTAATGTTCGTTCGTAAATTGAGAGATGCAGCCGAACTCCGTAAGTGAGATGAGATGCTCTGATGATATCGGCGCTTGTTCCTTTTGTTACTATAGGCAGTTACGCCACCCATTACAGCATCAAAGTTTCTGAGGTCTTTGAGCGTTCGGTTTACTGCTTCAACATTCTATGACTCATGGCAAATTGGTCCCATATAATTCAAGATGTTTCTCGTAAAAGTTTCCCGAGTAGGTCATTTTTACGTATGGAACAAACTGACGGTTGATCTAGTTAGACTGTCAGAGGTAGCTTAGAGGTGGAGTGTACTGTTTTCCCATCATTTAACAGGTTAGCGGCTATCCCCGAAGAGGCAACGGCTAGCCGCTAGCCCATTTCTCTCCGGATTGTCTTACTTTTGCCAATGCCTCCCGGGGCGTTAAGAAAGAAAGTTAAACCTCTGTTATTTAGCACAATGTCAATTATTGAATCAAAAGCTTGTTTCTGGGTCTTTGACTAATTTCGGTACATTTTCATCAATAAGAACTGACAACTCATTGGTATCGTACGAACGTATCAGTAGTATCCGTTCCATTGTTATGTGGCCGAATGTCGAAAGTGTACTAATTACGTTTCAAAAAATTCAATTTCGGAAACGTCCGCTGCGTAAGCAACCGACCACGCGACCATAGTATAGACAGGTGTATAGGTGTCTATACTGTGACGCGACTGACTGACGGAGAGTGAGCCCATTGCCCAGTCCAGACTCCAGAGCCGCGCTGCCGCGCTTAGATGTAAAAGGCCACGCCCCCTTCTCCCGAAGCGAGCACGAAAGCGAACCGAACTAAACCGAAAACATCGCGCCGCGCCCTCGGCTGCTTCGGCTTTCATACGTTTTTTACCCGATTCACTTTGCAAAACGGATTACCACGTGAAAGCCTTCTTATTTTTCGATTTTTTATATAGCCTATGGCACTCTAGAATAATGTGGCTTTCTATTGATGAAAGAATTTTAAAATCGGTTCAGTAGATCCCGAGATAAGCCCTTTCAATTGGATAAATATACAAACATACAAGCACACAAACTTTACCTCTTTATAATATTAGTATAGATGTTGTCAATGAGGGAAGAGACAGACCGGTTTCGGCCTTATTAGGCCTCGTCAGTGTCCCATATCAATTTATCTATGTTTCAAAAAATTGTTAGGTTAGCCTCCTTAAAGGCAAAGAATTTTTTGTTTGTCATTTTTTCTTTATCTTAAAGCCAAAACCTTTCTCTAATCGATGACAGCAAAGCTTGGGGTCCAGAATGCAGTAATTTGATGTTTTTGTGACGTACAGTACGTATAGTTAGGTAACAGTTTTAAGGAAGAAAAATGGGGTATTTCTTTGAAAAATTAAAGTTAGATTGCTTCAGTCTACCACCAACACGAATTACTTGATTAAGCTGATCAAAAATTGGTTCGAACTTAACAGTTTACTCTTCGCATGTATTGCTTTAGAGTTGGACAATTTGTAATATTCGTCGCTAAAATAATATTTTTGTACAATTCGGATGAGAAAATTGAGCGTTTCATCAAGTTCGTAAGGAGAACGAGAATCTTGCTGTTTAGGTATTTCAGCATGTTATTCAAAATCTGAAGAAGTAGGTGAATATACGCTGTAATTTCATTATAGATGATCTCAATTTAATAATTTCTAGAATGCGTAAAACGAATCTATCAGCAGTGTTAACGAATGCGTTAGATTTAATTCGAAGTTCTGGAAGCTCAGAAATAGCCACAACAGTAGCGTTGGTTTCGTGAGACGGCCAACTACTTTGCTGTTGGGTTAGCCATCGAGGACCATGAAACAAAAAATCAGATTCAATGAAATCCGTTTAAATCAAACCGCGAGACAAAAGATCTTCAGGATTATCCTCAGTGCGCACGTGATTCCATGATGGTAGTTGTTTTGAAGGAATGCTTAAATTAAAACGACCGTCGAAATTTCTTCGTAAGGTTTTCTTGGAATGCTCTTTCACAGTGATGTTCTTCTTGCGATAAAGTTTGTGTCTTAAGATGCTCCTCCGATTCCCAAACTCACCCTGCTTTTCTACTTGATTTTGTGACAACGCAGTGATGTGTGGAGTAATTTTGGTGTTTCATCACGTTCAACGGACCCGATATCAACCAACCTAATTTTGTTTTTATAAAGTTGGCAGACCGTCGCCCAATTTGACTTGACCAATACTTAAGAGGTCCCAAAATGTGTAAGCTCCTATCAATAAGTCTATAGGAGCCGGTTTGTCAAAGTTAGGAGATCCTAACTTTCACCTTGGCAGATGCCAATTAAGGTGAAATTTCTAGGAATGTTTAATCTCGTAGAATCAAGGGTAAACTTGGTAGATAATCAGTAATCCGTGGTAAAACAATGCAGGAAATTGTTTTTTCGAAATCATTGACATTTGATTTGAATTTTAAAAAGGAACAGAAAATTGTACCTTGTTGTGCATTTGATTAACGCCATATAGTGAAATATCAATCGAATGTCTTTTCAAATTTAAGATATTAGCAAGTTTTTCAGAAATAAAATTTACTTGGCTACCGTTGTCAAGTATTACCCTGCATTGGTGGGCCGCTTTTTTATTGTCGTAAACTGTAATAACTGCTGTGGAGAGTAATACCTGTGACGGTGTGAACAAGCTGGTTGTAAGCGTATATTGTGAACTACCATTTGACGTATTATTTGGATTTTGTGAACCGTTGTTGTTAGTGGAAGTACTTGAATGATCGACATCGAGTGCTGTCGAATTTTGTTGTGACGAGATGATAACAAGATCATCCCATTTATCAGTAGGACGCTCCAAAACTTTCAATGCGTTAAGGTTTTTTCAATATTATCTAATATTATGTTCAAACCTTTGTATGACTCTTCCCTCTGTAGAGGTTTGATTACTGCCTGCTTATTTTCAAACCGATCTTCCAGTAATTTCCAAGCAATGTCGTAGTTATTATATCACATACCAGTAATGATTTAATTTTGTCTGCTGCATTGCCTTTTAAAGATAGACGTAAATAATGGAATTTTTGAACTTTTGACATTGCAGCGTTTTCATGAATAATTGATCTGAAACTGTCTCTAAAAAATAACCACTCATGAAGGTTCTATCAAATGTAAGTAAGTTAATTTGTGGCAAGCGAATATTGAATAAATTTGTGTCATTTACAGCATTGGATTGCTGCGAATTACTAAAACTATGGTTTTGTTCCTTAGCAAGTACGAATTTTCCGACAGCAGAGGTAATTGCATAGAAATCATCGTCGAATTTTTGTCTTTCTGGATAGTGGATTGTTGAATAATTTGAATCGTAATCATTATCGTTAGTTTCAATCGCGAGTTGAGCGCAATTGAATTCTTCTAGAAGTT
>CM024247.1:398629-486193 GCA_013421045.1 Propylea japonica
ATCAACCTTTGAAAATGTCCAGAAATTATGCGGATATACTAAGTTATGCAATAAAAGTTTTCATGTTTAAATGATGGACTGGAATACTTATGAGTTTTTATTTTTACATTAAGGCACTTAAATTACTGACTAGTTTGAATCTCCATCACTCTATTCACAAGCATTCAACAATGCTGATGCATCTTAAAACTAGAAAAAAATATCGACAAAGACGATCAAATAACACATCTGCAAAAAATAAGAAAAGCAAAAGTATAACCAATACAAGTGACACTTCCTTATCTTCGTTAATCCGAAATTCTATGAGATTAAGCAGTTATGTTTAAGAACGACAATATTATTCAATTTGGACATTCCTTTTCCTTTCAGCGTCACCGACAATGTTCGCAACTGCGATTAGAAATTCCGTAGCAATTTTATGTCACGTTTTGGTCTCCATTCTTGTTCACTCTTCAATTGCACGCCAGTTGTTCGTAGTTCAAACACATACCAAGGTTATCGTCAGCTGGCGCTTCTCGCGAATTTTCCTCAAAATGGATTCCGACCGTGAAGGGGGTGAAGCTGCTCTCGATTCTACAGGGTGTCTCGCTGTCTGGACACAAAGATTCACCGCAGTGGACCAAACTGCATGAACTGGGACCACCTTCTCCTACCTAAACAGAGAACGCGTATAAGGAAGGCTAGCGGAAGATTTTAAGGATTTTTTTATGCGTTAATGCTACATCTCATCTGCGTACCTCCCAATACTGATGTAATGGTTAAGAAAGTAAGCACTGAGAAAAAACTGCAGGAAATTGCTAAGTAAAATAGAGGAATGTAAACGGGAAATACACCGACTCTAACCTCAAGAAATACCGTGAAATGGTATAAAGATGGTTCCAACACTTCTACAGAAGCTGGCGCTGGGATATACCGGCCAAGTACCAAGTGTGCACTGTGCTAGGCTCTTATATGAGCGTTTTCGAGCAGAAATCTTAGCTATTGAAGTATGTCTAGATATAAAACTATCAGGAGTGCGATATAGCCAAACACTCAGATAGCCAAACACTCAAATAGTCAAAACTGCTATTCGAGCACTGAGCTCAACATCATTGACTCAAAGATGATCTGGAGTGCCGGAACAAACTCAATGAGGTAGGTAAGAAAAATAAGGTCTTTTAATCTGGGTTCCCGGCTTTCGAGAATCAAAGAGGCCAATACACTTGCCGAAGAGGCGCATGAATGTCACTCATTGGCCCAGAACCCTTCTGTGGTATAAGTAAATGTACTTATAAGAAGGAGTTTCTGGAGACGGAGAAAGCCGAGAAGGAAAAAACTCTGGCAGAATCTCCCAGGAATGGATCATTCCACTAATTCCTTCGGAAATTTGAAATCTGGATCTTGGTAAGAAACAATTACACCTACTCACTGGCTTTCTCACAGGACACTGTCGAGTTAGAAAGCACCTGTTAAGGAGGAAACTCTTGTTCACTCAGTACAGAATTCCTCTCCCTTTCGAGCCTGCGAATTTAGCTTCCTGAAGTGTGACTAGTTCTGTCTGAGTGAGGTGTACATTATTTAGGAAAAAAGAACAAACTCTTTTGCTTCTAGTGTAATGAGAATTTGGCAAAGATCACCAACGGTACAAATATTCAGCTCACGTAGTCATTGGGGATACAAAGATTAAGTAAAAGCTCATCGAGAGCTTGTCCAGTCCAGTGAGCTCTGGAATCGAACTTGTTTATAGATACCAATAAACAACTAAACAGAAATGTCCCATAACATCTGATGCTAATAGATAACCCTAATAGATTGGCTCAGAAGAAAGAGTAGGGTGAAGTGGGGTAATTGCGTACTTGGGGCAAATGTGTACTCATTTGAAAAAAGCAGGAAAAACTGAATCTAGCTGCTTTATAGTGGCACCATTTGTTTCTTTAAATTTTGCTATTAAAGATGTTTTTTTACTTATTACTCCTATGCTTTTACTTTGTTTTCACCTTTGTAAAAATGTGCCAATCAAGAGAGGACAGAAGGTGGGCAACAAGAAAAGTGCATAGCTTCCACTGGAAAATTCGAAATAAAAAAATCATATACAGAATTTTTTATCCTCAACTGCTCTTTTGTACAACATTTGCCCCAACAGCAAAACAACTGAATTGTACAGGATTTCCTATGCGGCGTACACATTTGCCCCAACTTGTGGGGCAAATGTGTACTTTGGAGGTAGTTCAAAAAATAGCAATACACCATGAAAAAAATAGTTTTTTAAAATTCTTTTGATGATTTGTAATCTAGAAGAAACGCCGCTAAAAGATGAATGAAAAAAATCAATTCTGAATAATCCCCTCCCCACCAGAGGGCTGAAGAAGTTGAAATTTCGTCAAAACAGGTACGCAATTACCCCACTTCACCCTACAGCTTTTATATTCTGGAAGCCTACCTACCATTATCAGATCTTCGTTATCACAAGGCAATATAACTCTATCAACACATTCCTCCTGCATATCCCTTGCTGCATCGTGTCGGTCCCCACCATCTCCTGAGCCTTCCAACCTGATCCATGATGGCAGAATTGGGAGCAGTCAAGGTTATTATTCGGGGATATTTTAAAAGCATCCTCGTGGCAAGGCTCGTAGCTATGCTGCACATCCCTTCCTCCTGCCTGATGCAGATGGTGTAATCTTGGTCGGCTAGATGACGGCCATTATCCGCGAAGTTCATGGTTGGATCACTCCCTTGGCTCCTTGTGGTATTGAAGGCAACCCATTGGTGCACGTTGGGAGAACGGTATTTGGGTGACTGTGAGCTCCCACAGACGGGATACAGCCTTTCTGTTCAGGAGCATGGTGATTTCGATTGGGTTGGTGACGCCTTCTAACATCGATATGCTGTGGGAAGGAAGTGAGTCAAAGGAGTATTCGTAGAATGAATGATTTTTAATTAATATTATATTGATGAGGTCTTATAGGGAAGTATGCCTATGATGGCATCCTTCTTATGATGGCACACGTCAAGAAGTCTGTTAACATCAACTTGAACGAACTTAAATTTACTGAGTTTGTAGGCCAGATGGCATTTACGCTTGATATATGTAGTTACACTTGAATACGTGGAAATTTTTGTGACTTTTATAAAGTTCAATCATTTCGGTAGGTGTTGATGTATGATAGTTCAATCTTTTTCGTTTTATTGGATATTCAAGAATCTGTTCAAAAAATGATTTTACTTTCCTTTAAATCACTCTATAACAATGCTTTAAGTGTGAAAGTTTTAGGTTTTTTCGTCTTTTTAGTACTTTTTTCGCTTTGTTGCAAAATATATGTCACTTATGCTTATGATGGCATAGCCAGAGTGTTCCTATGATAGCATAGGTGCCATCATAAAAAAAGAATCAAGATCAAGGGACGATTCCTCAAAGCGTGGTACTTCGCAAAAATATTAGATGTATCCGAAATAATGAAAATGGTTTCGAGTGAAGTATCGAGATCATTGAAAATCATAACAAGAACTCTCACCACTACCAACTGCCATTGCAGAATCAAAAGTGAAGTGAAAAGAGGAAGAAAACGAGGAAAAGTTGGAATCCTCAATACACAACCCCCGACATAAAAGAAAAGAAGTTGGAAGAAGAAGAGAACACAAAGAAAGATAGAGAGAAGCTAGCTAGAAAGGTCAAAAACAATTAAGTTCGTTCGAGAAGAAAGTGAGAAAAACGAAGAAGACATTATGACGATGATTCAGATGCCGCTTGTCTTTATTTTATATATATAAGCTTGTTGTCTATGTCTAGACCAGGGAGAATTGGTGCATTACCAGAAATGCGCCAGCTGGTGCCATGCCGAGTGTGCTAGTGCAAATCATATTCGTATGTGAATTGTGGCGGATAAAAATTATATTTTTATATTTTGACGATGACAAAGAATGTAAATTTAGTTCCTTTACATTTATATTTTCATTTTTCTGAAATAGGACTGCTATTCTCAATCAAAACATTTCAATAAATAATATCACTTTATTTTCAGTTTATGCCATCAAAGACATACGTGATCCTATATGGCACCCGTGGTCAATTTTAAAAAGTACTATAACCCAATTTTTGAAAATTTATATTAAACCTATGTATAAAAATGCATACTACATACTACGAGTAGCAGAAAATCTGTACAATCGATGACATAGAAAAATATTCTTTAATGAAAATATGTGAATATATTGTTAAGGTGCCAACATGGGCACACTTCCCCTACTGCAAATATCGAAGACAAACCTTAGGCAATTCTTTGAACATGGAGGTTACAATTGGTTATTGGTAATTGTATGAGATATGGCTCTACAAAATTTCTCCTATGTCGAAACATAGTGTATTCCACAGTAATCAGAGAAGAACATGTGAACGAGGGTTTGCCCAAATGTCCGTTATTTTCGAATTTTGGGGGCGAAAATGGTGTCAAACGTAGAGTTCGACTCATTAGAAAAAACACTTTCGAATCGATATCTGCAAGAGAGTTCAGAATTTCACTGTTCAAATGGCGTTTCTCCCACAACTCGGCACATTTCAAACCTCATAATTTCCGTTTGAACTGCTGGAATGAAACATCAAATGCATATTATGTTTTAGTCTGTAGTCTCCTTCAATATAAGCATATAAAATGATCATCTAAAATTTACAAACTTCGGACGAAATATGGCTAATTTTCTCTCCCAAAACTCAATATTTCAAAACTCCATAATTTCCGTTTGAACAGCCGGCATGAGAAATTAATTGCATATTCTTTTTAAGTCTGTAATCTTCTTCAATGTTACTGATTATTGTTAGGCTCGGTTTAATGAATCGATTAACGTTGAAAATTCATCGATCCGAACCCGAATGCAACTCGAAATGAAAATTCAAAATCTATAAACTGAATTAATTTGAAAAGTATGGCGGAATGTTTTGATAGGTTCTCGAGGTAGCTGAATAAAAAAAAAACTTTCGAATCGATATCTGATGTAAGCGTTTAGAATTTCACCATTCAAATGGCATTTCTCCCAAAACTCGATATTTCAAACCTTCATAATTTCCGTTTGTACAGCCGGAATGGAAAATGAATTAATCATTTTTTTAGTGTGTAGCCCCCTTCAATATAAGCACATAAAATGATCATCTAAAATTTTGAAATTTTAGACGAAAAATGGCTAAGGGGTTGACCCCACTTAAAAGGCTATATTTCAGCATATTGCAAAAATTCTTTTTCTTTCGATATCATATCATCATATTCCAATCCTGAAACAACTGTCGTGGAAAAAATAATTCAGGTACTGTACCCGATGAACATTCTTTTGAATTGCCATAGTTTATTATCATGCCTTCTAGAGTTATTTTGATAGAACCATTTCTTTTCTTCATTAAAAAAGTCAAGTGGTCTGTATACTGCAAAGAAAATAATATAGATAAACGAATCGGAATATGACTAATCATCGGGACAGATGTGAACGAAGAAGTTAGTCAGTCAACATCGGGCAGTGAAAACGGTCGGAATAAACGGTGTGTTTTAATTTCTTTACCTCTCACTAGTGACAATAAGCCCCATTTCGCACCAAGCCAAGTCCAGTCCAGTCGAGTCAAGTCACTTCAGGATTGGAACTATTAACTTCGTTTGAAATCGTTTAAAACAAATGGAATGTGAAATCTTTTCATACTAGGCCCTAGTGTGAAAACTAGATTTCACATTCCATTTGTTTTAAACGATTTTAAACGAAGTTAATAGTTCCAATCCTGAAGTGACTTGACTCGACTGGACTGGACTGGCTTGGTGCGAAATGGGGCTAAGTGAACTACTACAAAGATTGAGCATTGCAGCCCCTACAACTAATGTCCAATTCACAACTGAGGTAAGTGAGCATAACATAAGCGTAATTCGAATGTAATTTGCCAAGTTGAAATATACGAATCACACGAAATTTCCGAAATACGTAAAACAAAAATTAGTGTTATGTAATTTACACAATGTGTTTCTCGACATCAATGTAATTTTTGGGCGCCGTATTGTAAAAACTTTGATGTAATTCGTATATTTCAACTTTAATATTGCAATTATCTAATTAACTAGTGTTTAGACCTGCAATCCACATCGGTCCAAAATTAGTCGAACTCAAAAAATTTTTTTACTATCGAAATCATAGATTATAGAGTATAGAAAGATAGGAAACGGCCCTGCATTTGTAGTACTAAAAAACGATTACATTTTTTAGTTCACATTTGACCCAGAGATGGCACTGAAGATCAATTTTTATATAAAATGAAAATGTTCTTCTCAGCGTTGAGCTTGAAAAACTGATAGTAAGATATTTTGCTTGTATATCTGAAGTAATAATCAATTCAATTATATTTCGTGAAGATTTATTTTTGTGAGTGAAATGGAAGGAAAATAAAGCGATCACTAGCATGGTGAACTTATAATTCTTAATCGAATTCGTGATTTTTCCACCTTCAGAAAATCCAAAGATGATCAATATCTTACCTTCATTGGGTCAATTTTCAATTTATTAGAGTTTCTTTATGCACGATCTTAAAGAGTAATGGGGCCCACTCACTAGGAAGGAACAATGCGCAGCTAAGTCTCTGCATGTTTGCTGTAACGCAAACGTGTGCATTCATATTGCCCACACACATACACTTTTGCGTGTTGGTTTGGATGTGCGACAAGCGTGAGATGACGTCGAAAAAAGATCTGATGTTAATGGCAGTGGCGTGTGTTGTTATTTAGGAAAAATTTCTAAAGTATAAATATCGAACCCGACACTGTGTTGCTAAACATATGAAACGTGCAGAGACTTGTTGCCCATACACAGTCGTTTTTGGTCATTCTTCCACGTACGGGGAAGAATGCACACGCCACACGACGGAGATGAATGCGCATTCCAAATTTACGCCATACACACACTTTTAACTGTACCACGTACAACGCGCATTCAAGTCTTCGCGCTTCCCTCTTAGTGAGTGGGCCCTTTAAAATGGATATTTGTGTTTTCGAATCTGAAATTCTTCTTCTTTTCGTGTGCTTGGTAGAAATCTGAAATATTATTTCGTCAGAATTATTTCATCGATGATTTGAAGAGAATTTCGCTTCTATCACATCTTTTAAACTCAGTCAATTGGAATTGTTATTTCTCATTTAGTATCTTGAATATTTTTTCAGAAAAGTTGTAGGGAATTATTATGTTTTTGATGTATATGTTGAAAGTTTGATGATGTTCTGAAAATTCTTCAGATATCTATAAGTAAGGAATATTGAATGGTTATATATTCAAGGGCTGTTACTTGATTAAATAAAACATTATAAGTCTATCTATGGCAGATGATTAACCTTCAGTAGGGTCCTGTCCTGTCCTGTCTTCGAAAAACAGAAGATCCGAAAAATCATCGTTTGGAAGGCCAAACTTGGTTGAAAATACCCTTCTGGCCAAAAAGCAATCAATTCAGTATTTTGCTGTGCTTACAGATTTTGCGGTAGTGAACATAACTGCATTTTTCTTTCATGGCCTCACTTGTAATAATGTATGACGTAAAATCCTTTCATTACTATCTATGTAAGGCTCTTGAAGTATTGCTAATTTTCCAGCACACAAGGTGTGATTATAATCAAGGAGTATAGCCGTATTTTCTAAAACATTAAAACTTGAAGAATTTGGCCACTCGGCAAGGGCTATATTAAAACAACTGTTGGTTATCTCGTCTATAATTCGGACATATTATTGACTCCTTCATCAGGATGATTTAACAAAGATGTGCACTGAGGGCAAGAGCAAAAACTGGAAACACAACCAAATATAGCGATTTTAAAAGAACAGAAGGAGTTTACGTTAAATGGCAAAGGGGTGTCAGAACAAAAGAGATATTAAAACTTTTATTTAAAAAGACTAATTCAAAAGATCCAAAACACCACACTTAAAATGCGTAAACTCCATCTGTTCTTTAAAAATCGCTCTGTCTGGATGTGTTTCCAGTTAGGTATTGCTCTTGCCCTTAGTGAACAACTATGTTGAATTTTCCTGATGAAGGAGCCAATTATATCTCCAAAATATAGACGAGATAACCAATAGTTGAAAACTGAATAGCCCTTTCCAAGTGCCCAAATCCCTGAAGTTTTGATATACAAGATATAGGCAGAATATCATAACCATAATAAGACAATTCAAGAGACAGGTTAGAGAAGGAAGTAAACTTCCGGAATACTTAAAATTGCAGCAGAACTATTTAACAGTGAATAAGTAATTATAGCATGAGAGATATTATCCTAGTTGTGCAATGAAGTGTAGTTCAGGGAGCTAGCTCACAGAGGAAGTTTTGGTCAACTTCACTATTTGCTTCTTCTTTTCTATATATTTCTCTATCTTTGTCTACACTATTTGGCAACATCTGACTCTCTTAATTCGCGCGCAACGTATTCGTAGTAAAATTTAAATTGAATTTCTGAATGGGCACATCTAAACCAAGCTACCTCTGTGAGCTAACTCCCAGAACTTCACTTCATTGGACAACTAGAGTTACATAAACAAGGATATTACAGAGATTAAATGAAATTCATTTTGAGCCTTGCTACATTTTCGGTCAATAGTGAATAGCAATCTGATATTTTCACCTTCTGAACGATGTCTAACAACCAATAATACCTACAGTTCGATCGCAGTGATAACACCATTAAATGGGTCTTAAACTTTTATGTTTCTCCAGTCCAACAGGCACATATGGTAAACAGCACACAATCACTCATTGGGACACGAACTTTTCGGTTGTAGGCGCTGCGCTGACTAAAGGTTCCTGTCTCAATAGGTGATCGTGTGCGTTTATCATATGTGCCGTTTGGACTGAAAGTACATAAAAGTCATGAACCATTTTATTGGTCTCATCACTGATATCGAACTGCAGTTTTATTGCTTGTTTGATATTATTCAGAGAGAGAAAATATCAAAATACTTTTCAATATTGACTGCAGGTGTAGTTAGTCTCACTAAGCCTTTCATCTCTTCTCTGCACAATATCTCTTTATGCTCGAATTATCAATTCACCGTCAAATAGCTCTGTTGCAATTTTTCATTGAAGTATCACTTGAAATTACTTTTTCTGGTTATGACATTCTCCCTACACCTTTTATACTGTAGAGTGTAGATCATAGAATATAGTTATTAGATTATTAAAATCATATAACAATATGCATTATTGTGTTGAAAGGGGCCTTCATAGATGATTGTAACATCGTAGGGTGCTTTGAGAATTTGTTATCTTGTCGTTTTCTCATGCAAAGTCTACAAATTTATAATTCCAGTCACATTATTCAATTTCTATCGGAATGACCAACCTAAACTCACTGTATCGTTCGTTTAAAATAAAAGTGTACACCAGAATATATATATTTATAGTAGTCCAACGGCAACTGCGTTAATATAATCATTTATAGAGACCCTGTACATTATTACAAGCGATGGTGAAAGAACAAACATTATTGAAAAATCATTTGGTAGAGCTGAATTCTGAATTATGTATAGAACAGGCTTAAATGTTAAGAAAAAGTCAGCTCTGTGATTGCTTCAATGAAATGTTTCTTGAAATTTCACTAACCGTCAAGCCAGAACATACATACATCAACCTAACGCAATCACTTATTGAATTAGAACATGCAGTAAGCGCAACGCCTTAACTGAAAGGGTCTCAATGCGTAATTTTATGCGGTTTTATAGTATGTTAATTTGGTTTGAAGGTACAGTGCCAGCTACCGAGAAGTGATAAGAAGTTGAGTCCGAATACTTTGTCAAATTTTCTTTGAATTTCGAGGCATGTAGGTAATTCCTATGAAATCGTTCACCAGTTTCAAATTTCAAAAAAACTTATACTGGGTGACAAGATAACACGAATTACATTCTCCTGGATGCTAGGAAAAGATTGGTGAAGGATTGCAAATTTTATTATTATTAATGAGTTGAATTCGGTTTCAAAGAACTGGCTTGTTCCCGTCATATAAGGGCGTAAAGCCCCAGTGCGTCAAGCCACTGATCTTTACTGGAAAGCACCTATCATTGCAAAAGTATTGCCCGAAGTCAGTTGTTGTAAAAATACTCGTTACCGATATAGGTTTCGAGTGTATAATAGCGTATCCATTCTTTTATTCTTTTGAAATCTTCAGCATTGTTTTAGACCCCGTTTTCTATGAGCAAACTCACGCTATAAAGCAATTGTTGAATTTTCTAGTGAATGTGTACTCGAAGCTTTTGGATTTCTCCAATATTTCAGTATAATTTCAGTACCATACCGTGTTGGCCACTGTTGAATCCACATAGTTTGAGTTCTCTGGTTTCTCCTCCAGACATGACGAAAACGTCATCTTGGCAAACTCCAGTTTTCCTGTTCGGTTGACCCTGCAATATTCCTTCATATTAATTCTGAATTGAATCATGGCAAGACTTAAACTCACCAAATTGAAATGTATGAAATCTAGACGTAGTTGAGCAATTTCTTCGTCGATTTTCTTCACTGTCAAGTTACAAGAAGACATCGACCTGGATAAATCTGGAAAGTCTGGATTGACGAAATATGTCAGGTTGTTAATTATTTCTTGATTACAGGTTACAGTAACTGAAATGAATATTTTGAAGATTATGAATTAGGCATTATAAATGAATATGTATAATTAAATGCGTTATCGTTCTGCTTACACACACAACACACCCCAAAGCCCATGGCGCATTGTCCATGAGATACTCCATTCTGAATACGACATTCGTAGGTGTTCATGCAAATTCCTGAAAAAATTAAAATTTATTGAGGAAATTCAGTAATTTTCTCATTCTTAAAGAATAGGTATCATATTGATAGTTAAGTTCATAATCAAACTACAAATAGAAAAGAAAATAAGTAAAAAACAATTATAGAAACAAGACAAACTGAATAACAACAATATTTTTATGTTTTTATACAGGGTCTCTATAAATGTTCGTAACATCGTAGGTTGTTCTGTAATTTTTTTCCTTATCTTTTCTTACAAATACTTCATGAATTTAAAATTCCAGTCACATTATTCAATTTTTTTCCGAATTACCAGCCTAAAATCACAATATCATTTGTTTACATCAAATATAAATATTTATAATAGTCATCAACTGATCGAATATGGTTCACTGTCATGGACCTATATACCTTCATATACCACTTCGTAGTAATTTTTTCAATTGTGGATTTCTATTCAAAATCACATTTTCAACTCTTTGAATTTTACTTTTGATTCGAAGGAGAAATCGTCAATTATTCAAAATTTCAAATTGGAAAATTAGAGTAGGGTTCGATATTTGTGTGATCTTTATTTTGACTTCAATTATAATTGATAACCCATGGAAACATTTGAATACACACATTTTTCTTGAACATCTTCCTTTACATATACATGGTCGATTTCAACTCCATCAAGATTTTTCTAATTAAGTGAAAAATATTGGAATGACTATCTGTCATTCTACAAAAGCTTTCTGTCACCATGACAGACAACTAGTTGTAAAAGTAAGATATAATTGTTCATAAATCATCTAATATTTATGGGAGCATAATCAAGATTACACAAAATATCGTGACCTACTGCAATTCTTCCAATTCGAAATTTCAATTGTCGTTTTTCCCATAGAATCAAAAGAAAAACATAAAGTGTAATACATCTTTGATAATATACAAGGTGCTATATGAAATGAAAAAATCAATGTCATTTCGGTTCAAACCGGAAGTGGTTTTAAATATTCGTTTTTCTCAGTTCGAGGTTCCTTTGAACGATTTGCAGAACATGAAATTTTCAAATTCGTATCTTCCGAAATGGCTGAGATAATCCACTGGACACCCGGTATAATAACTGAAATAATTGCTTACCTCTCCTTCTACCATCTTTTGCTATACATTCTTCTTCGATGGGAACTGGGAAAAAAGTTTAAAACTGAAAAAAAACATGATTATGTTAAAAGCTGAAGTTTTTCAATTTATTCTTTTCGAGTGTAATTATTTTATTATTAGAAACTTCTGTTGTGTGTTAGGAACTATACAGACTTGCCTGATGGTCCAGCAGTACAATTAAAATATTTTCAAAGTATAATTCAGACTGAGAACGATGAAAACTGTTAATCAGAATTGAAACTCTACCAGCAAAATAGAAATAAATTGAAGGTAAAAATGGGAAATACTTCGAATGATTCATTTGTAACAATTTCGTATTTTCATGGAAAAAGCAGCGGAAACTGATTTTCGCAACCAATATAAAACACAGATAATCCAGTTAAACTTCGATAGATATTTACGTCAATTTAAACTTATGAAGAATTAAACTTATTGCTCTATTTCCATAAAGTGAATTGAAAATTTATCCTGGAATTGGAAACGGTATTTTCATATTTGTTCAATCTCTCCAGCGCAGAGTACAAAGAGAAACGATAATATTCGATAAAAATTCACTTTTGAATTGGGTTTGCAATTCAATCAATTAATCGGGTTTGCCTCATGCGATATATTGTTTTTTCATTGGTTACGAGAACTGAATATGTTCTGAAAATTCGATTTCGTATATTTTTGAGATACAATTTTATTGGGATTTTGATTATTATCGGGTAGAGTTTTCCGGGAAATGACTATGAAATCTGTTGGTAGGCTTGGACATAATTTGATTACCTTTTCCTGTGAAATTGAGTTGGGTTGGCAATAGTGATATACCTATCTATATATACTATATTCGAGTTGAAACATTAATATTTATAGTCCATACGAGAATGATTAACATCGAAGTGAGCCGTGAAAGTTCAGGCACTGCTCTTTACCTGTTTCGAAAAATTAATCAAAATTTTCTGTGGATTATATCATAGAAATGAAATATACAGGGTGTCTGTAAACAAATGCAAGGGACCTTCGGAGATGGTTCCTTGAATTTTTTTCGAAATCGATGCCCCTTCCAAGATACAGCTTTTAAGAGGCTATGACTTGTTAACAGTTTTTAATTTTTTTTACGGCTTCTTAAAAACACTGAGCCCATTAAAATTACGCATTAAAATAGCATAAACTGAATATTAAATGAGTTATTAATGTTCAATTACGTGTACATTGAATCTACTTTTTATTTTGAGGTGTACGGGAAAATAACTAAATATTTGAATTTCCCAAAAAATGTTGAACATCTAAGTTTCCGTTATTATGTTTATGGAAGGCCGAATGATGGTTGGTTTCCCCTTAAAATAAGTTTTCGCAAATACACCCTTTTTTCAGTTGTGATTCAAGAAATCGAGGTTCAATTTCAGAATGAACGAAATTGTAATTTACATCAGGAAGTTGATAATCAGAAAAACAAAGTTTTAATTCAGAAACGGCAAATTGAATTTCAAAAAAAATTCTATTTCAGAAGTTATCAATTCAATTTTGGAAAATTTATTACATAGGCATTAATCAGAGGACATATTTTGAAGTACACGATAAGAAGAGCTGTTTTGACGTTTGAAGCTGTCATTTTTTGACAATTGACGAGTAGAAACTACGCCATTAATACAGCTTCAAGAACGCTTTGAAATTATTAAAATTCACTATAAAATGGTGAAAATTTGAGACAATTCGTAAAACTCGAACATTTTTGGGTCGTCGTGAAGCACCTTAACCGACCGCAATAAAGAAAATTGGTGGAAAAATTCGAGCTGTTGGGACAAGTTAGTGATGTGTAGAATAAAACTCGTGCACGTCGCTCAAGAACAGCCGAGAATATTGCTGCTGTAGCCGAAAGTGTTGAAGAAAACCCATGTTTGTCCATACCTCGTCGTTCTTTGGAATCAGACATACCACAAACGTCATTACACCGTATTTTGCATAAAGATCTGGGTCTTAAGGCCTATAAAGTTCAAGTTCAGTTATTACAAGAACTCAAGCTGGCCGATCATCAACAACGTCGTGTCTTTGCTGATTGGTTCATTGAAATGCATGAAAATGATCCGGAATTCTATCTTGAGTGATGAGGCCCATTTTCACCTCTGGACAGTGTTATCTCTCGAAGAGGTGATCACAATTGGCCACCGAGATCTTGTGATTTAACACTTTGCTACTTCTTCCTTGGGGTCCAAGTGAAAGAGAAAGTCTACGTCAATAGCCCAGCGTCGATTCAAGAACTCAAAGATGGAATTCGTGAGGCTATCGAGGACATAGGGCAGCCACTGTGCGCTTTGGTTATGGAAAATTTAATTGAAAGGATATGGTCCTGTAAGCGTGGTCGTGGTGGTCATTTGACTGATGTTATTTTCCACTATTAACGGCATAGCTTCTTCTTTATAATGATAAACATCCGATCATTTATTTTGAAAAATGGCATTTTTCTTTGAATATTGAAATAACACCACTTATTGAAAAACCCTTTATCAAGTAAACGCAGATATAACTATTCATACATATTTATTGATTTTGGAATATATTTAACCAATTCTGAATTAAATTTTTATTCTGAACTACAATTTCTGTTTTCCGAATAACATATTCCTTCTCGAATTACCGTTTCTGAATATCAACTCCCTATTTTGAATATCAACTCACTATTCTAAATATCAACTCATTATTATGAATAACCTACAGTTTCTATCTTCTAAAATTCAATTTGCATTTCCGAATTACATTTTACTTCTTCTGAATTACAAAGAGGTGTAGTTTGAGTGTATTCGCGTGTTCGAAAACTCTTAACTACAGACATTTGTTCCAAAGCGCAAATGTGCATAGACACCGAGTTCAAAATGAGGAATAACGGTCAAGTTAAACTCTTCCAATTCAGTTCTTGTCTTAATCGTAAATACTGGCTTGTAAGAAAGACATGTCTTATCCTTCAAACCCTGATGGAAATTACCGCTCTCGAAAAATAACTTCAGCTCATCCGATAACCTTACTCACCAAGGTTTCCGAAGAAACCTCTCAAAAATCCGATAGCAACCCCATAAATCATTTTTTCTGTACGAGGTGCATCGTCAGATAACGCTGAACAATGTGATGTATTACGACAGGGCCACTATACCTTCGAGAGATGCTATTCATCTATTGAATATTGCCAATGGTGTTGCCAGGTGTGATCGAAATGAACTTTAGTGGATATTCAGCATGTTTTCACACGATTCAAACCTCAGTATTCTGTTGGATTGCAGGTAGATATCATCGAAATGTATTCTTAAAAAAATCGAATTGAAAATTCAGCCAATGTAGTAACTTCAGACTACAGAACGGGTGAAAAACTGATTGAATTCAATGCAAGTTAAAATGCACCAGATTCCAAATAGAACCCAGATATCTACACTAGTGCTACGAACACAAAACATGCACTGAGTGCTCAATAGTTTTCCCAAAGGAAAACGCTATAAAGATGGCAAATGTTCCTAGGCGATACTTCCCCCGTTTTTGCCCCTCGTTCTACTTGAAAGAGTGCTATATCTTTTTGCCCAAATGTATGTATGTAATTTTTGAATTTTGAGCCAAAAATGGTCTCAAACGCTAGGGTTCGACTCCTGATGACTAATTTGTGGTCACATTCTATTCTGTTCGTGGGGCAATTCTGGCGAAAACACGATAACTTTCGAAGGGATTGTCCTAGAGACTTGAGATTTTCAAGGTGAGTTAGGTTCCCAATTGCTGCGGTTGAGTTCGTTAACCAGCCAATCGTACAGGCTGTTCCTAAAATATGTCCGTCCAAAACTTTTTTCCTCAATATCTGTAACAAAACGAAACCAAACAAAATGAAATTTTGCGACCACATGCAAAATGCTCATAATAAATTTGTGGCCATAGTGTTAACAGCACTTGAAAAAATTCAATTAGAATAACTGAAGGAAACCCATTATACTCCCAAAAAATTTGATAGCATATTTATACAGGGTGAACGTTACATGTATCTGTGATCTGATTGACACCTTATGAACAGTTGTAGAGTTGCGCTTAGTTTATTAAAAAAACATCTTTTTCGACATTTTTCAGTTTTTATTTCACCTCGATATCTTGATTTCTTCTGAAGATACACGTACTCAACTTAAAGCCTGGATTTTATAAACACGCCAAGCTCTATTAAGGGAAAGTATCACATGTTTTGTCTCCTCAAACACGGCACTTACTAGTTAATCATTTATTTTCCTGATTTCTCACGTGATTACTCGATTTTTGTTTTCAACAAGTTGATGAACATATTGATGAGCCCATACTAAACTTTCGGTAAAAACTTTCGACGTCATTAGAAATGAATTTTTCTTCCTGAAAAATCGATAAAAATTGAAGGATGGTCTTTGTAATAAACTAAGCCCAAACTTCCACAGGGTGTTAAGAAATTGGACTACAAATACATGATTTTTCACTCTGTATAGCTGAGCTACGAGACATATTTTGTTTAATACCAAAGAATTCATTTACAATTTTGCGTAGAAACAATTCGAAGCGGCGAGGACAACAACTTCAGCACTTAGGGTAAAAGCTATAGTGATTGACACCTTAAGTGCATGGATACATTCAGTAGGTGAATTCGGTTCCTAATTTTACCGCAAACACTATGGTTATTATTACCGAAATAGTTGTGTTAAGTCGTGGCCAGTTTTGTCCATTATGAATTATGTTTTTAAAAATTAGTGACCCTATGACAAGTTATGTCGAAAACAGGCAGACAAATAGAATTTGAGAGAATAGTCACGTTTTTCTCAATACGACATTAAACTGATAAACAGACGAGTTTAATAGTTTACAAGTTGAATGGTGATATTTTGGTATTACCTTAAAATCTTCAATAAATATCGATTAAATTATCGAGGATAATTTCCTCGAAATTACATATTTGATAGTCATTGACATACTTTGATAGTGATTGACACCCAGTAGGTACGATAGTCATTGACATAATTTCATCTCACACTTAAATCAATTTTGGGTGTGATATCATCCTTTTTTCTCTCACTCATACATCTTCATTATATGGGTGAATGAGACATTCATACTAGAGAAATAAGAAATTTTAGACAATTTTATTCCGTATAAACAACGGAAGTAACAAAAAGTATTAGTGTTACATTATACAGATGTAATAAACTATTAGTGCTATCTATAGGGTTTTTCATCTGTCTTCACATATTTCATAAAGACTTATTTCTATTCGGGTCCAGTTCAATTCCCTCAGGTTATCATTCTGAAAACACCAGTTTCTTTAAGGACTGCACATAATTGCATATACATATTTTTCGATTTTGTTATGTTTCATAGTCAAAAGTCATTAGATGCTTTCTTCCGTTTGGAAGGTTTCAAGGAATATTAAATTGATGTAATTAAACCCTTTAATGATTTATATATTAAGGTTGAACCCTATGTCAATCACTGTTCGATGTAATATCATTGATACAGTTATTGCGATATGGTTAAATCTTTTTATATAAATCATTGAATTGTTTACATCAATTAAATATTCATTGAAACCTTCCAAACAGTAGTAAACTACTAACGAAAATGAAACGGTACAAAATCGACAAATATACGGATATGGGTGAAATCGCTATCCTTAAGTTAACTCTAATATATAGTCCATTCACGAAAGGTTGAGCACAGAGTAGGCGTTGGTTTATTTATCTGAAGTTGGCAGTATTTGCTGTCATAACGTAAAATAAAATCAACGTTGCCGAATGTACCCGGCCTCGTCCGACGAGCTTGCGAGTTATCAGACAACTATATGCAATATTGACAACATTACGTATCAATCTGACAAGAAAATAAATAACATAACCTTAAATTTTAATATACACAGTGGAATATGCCAAATTTCCATGGCCAACCGACGGTTCAACCTTTCGTGAACGGACTATATAGGTTTGGAAATTCACATCTGAAATATACGATAAACAATGCATCAGACAGAGAATACTTCCCTCCAGTTGCACAGATGAATAGTCGAGACAATCACTTGCTGTAACACACTGAATTCAGTTGTCTTACTTCATTATTGTAGTCTTGCCTCTCTCTTATCGTTTAGGGGAGCGTAATTCTTTAGTATGGTAGGCAACAGTAAATACTTGAATCGAGTATTATGGGCAGCCTGACAAATTAAAAATTCTATACGTGTAGTGCAGGTTCCCTAGCATACTGCGATAAGAGAGAGACAAGACTAGATTATTACAGTAAGACAGTTGAATTTATTCAGTTATCGCACTTGATTATCTCGCCTATTCATCTGTGCAACTGGAGGAAAGAATTCTCTGTCTGATGCATTGTATATCGTATGTTTTCGATGTGAATTTCCAAATCGGTATACACTTATTGACACTACTACAAACTCTAGCGCCAAACATCTAACGATGGCGTTTTCAGAATGATAACCTGAGGAAATTGAACTTGACCCAAATGAGAAAAATAATTCTGAAATATGTGGAGGCAGATGGAAAAACTGTAGATTGCACCAATAGTTTATTTCATGGGTATATGTGTACACAGTGTCAATCACTATCGGGGTGTCAACAACTGAACCTCTCACCCTATAATTATTATTATTCATCGCTGATACATGGATATCACCCCTTTTGTCATCTAAAGCGTTGAATTTGACTCATAAACGCAGGGTTTTCATTCATATTCATTCCGTATACTCCATGCGTTTCCCATCTTTTCCGAGTTATAATTTTACGAGGCCTTCGTATACGCTCGCAATTTAGGCTTGAGTGGAATTTATAACGGCCAACGTACTGTTTAGAAATATGTACACACTTTTTTTACCGCAATATGTGCGGTAAATTGTCCTTAGGAAAATCCCCCTAAAGTCGTAATTTTCGATGAAAAAATGCGGTGTGTTGGGAATATTGGGGATGGTAACTGGAGACATTTCCAAGAAGAGGGCTCTGGGGTTATATCTAAGAAGTTGATGCGGGTTATGCAGGCAATCAGAAGCTTGAACAGTGCCAAATTTGACAATAATAATGGTTACTTCCTATACCTTTGGCGAACCGGGAACTACAATTTTTTAACCCTAGGAGATAACGAAAAATTTAAGAAAAGCCCTGAGGAGGAGCTTTTGAGCGCTCGTTCTTTGGTGAAGCAATAAGACTAATACCTCAAATTCAAATGGGATATGAGATTGATACCAACTAAATAAATGCAGAATATCTTTACAGTCGGAATTATATTCTTAAAATGAAATATGTAAAAATATAAATTAACGAAATTTAATTCTATGGTTCTGATGATGCGATCCTCCTGAAATTTTGCATGAACATGTAAGGATGTAAGGATCACTCGTTCGACGAACGATACGTTCGTGACATTTTGAGAGTAGATTTCTTGAAATTGTAATGATTTTATCCGTTCAAAATGAATGTACACTTTCGTCCGAACGATAAGTTGACTATATGCTCAGGAATAAACTTATTTCGAACTATTTCTTCTATTTTACTTACTCACGAACGTATACGTTCGTAAGCGAGTGATCCCGTGAATTGACACCCGGGTTTCATAAAACTCCGATCACCTTGATTATTGAAATGTCATCATTTCTGTGCCTTTTTCAGTTCATTTTTGAAGTAAACCATCGACTTAATTCAAAATCAACGATTTGATTGCTCGATCAAGATTTATGAAACCCACTGTTAGTATAAATATCAGTTGGAAGAAAAAGGAAGTTTGTACTCATTGGATTTGTTATTGTACAATCTACTCTACTATTTTCGCCTGCTAGGTATCATCAGGCGCTTTGTCAATAAAAGAATAATTCACACTGAACATATAGTCGGAAACAAACGACTGAACTTAGAAAATCTAATCTGTGTTATTTCTACTTGTCTTCTGAAATGTTTACATTCTTTGATGTTCTAAGATCAGTCGTTTGTTTCCGACTAGATGTTCAAAGTGAATTATTTTTTATTGACAAAGATCCTGATGATGCTAGCAGGCGAATATAGTAGAGTAGATTGTAAAATGAAAAGTCCAGTGAGTACAAACTTCCTTTTTCTCTCAATTAAAATGATACTGGAACTGGATAGTGGTTATGTTTGTGATCAAATTTTAGTAAATTAGTTTTACTTTTCAAAATGAATTTCACTCGAGTTTTGGACGAACGTTGAATATATCGATTTCATTCGAATATTGCTTGAATCGGATATCTTTTTATGGAAATATGAAGTTTTTTCAATATTCCAATTAAATTCTTTATGGTTCTGTTCACTCTGTGGCGACAAAATTTTGCATGAGGTTTGTTATGACCGTTTTGCATTTGGCCTCTACATTCCATTTGGATTGGTTTCGTTTTTTTTTGAGATATTGAGATACAAAAATTTTAATTGGCCATCTTTAATGGAACACCATGTACGATTTGGCTGGTTAACGAACTTAACCGAGGCATTTGGGACCTGAAAATTTCAAGTCTCTAGGACAACCCCTTCGAAAGCCTCACGGACAGAATTGAATTTGACCACGAATCCGTCATCAGGTAATCGAACCCTATCGTTTGAGACCATTTTAGGCTTAAAATCAGAAAATTACAGACATTTGGCCACAACGATATAGCACTCGTTTAAGTATAGAACGAGCGCTAGCGAGGGGTTTGTATCGAATTTTGATATTTTTCCTCAGAAACGTTGTTGAGCTAGATAAACGGATGAGCTGAGGTTATTTTTTCGGGAATGGCCCTCTCTGGTACACTTATAGTATAGGAAAATGTATGTTTTCCTTTCAAGACAATATTCACGATTAATAGATACAAGAACTGAATTAAACGGCGTTCCCACGAGGCGTTATTCACGACAGTGAACCACGCTTTCGTGAAATACACTTCTGTGTGAACGCATAGTTTTTAAACTTGCTTTCGTGAGGAATGCGTTCACACAGAAGTGTATTTCACGAAAGCGTGGTTCACTGTCGTGAATAACGCCTTGTGGGAATGCCGCATTAGATTAGATAATACATATTTGGAACTTGGTTCTATGCACATTTGGACTCTGAAACGATTATCTGTAATTTTAGAAATATTGTCGAATGAGTTACACCAACTGATTCCAAAGGTAAATGAACCACCATTCGGCCTTTCAAGATTTTAGCTTCAACAATCGAAAACTTACATAGATGTTTAACGTTTAAATTCAAATATTTCGGATCTTCAACTGATAACATAAGTACAGCAAAAATAGTTATTCAATGAACGGCTAGATTAATCAACGAGTCGATTACAAAAAATTTCCGTTGACAGCATTGAGAATTGAGTATAATTTTTTGATTGAAACAAATAATTTGTCACCCTGCCTAAAAATTTGAATACCACATTTTTGAAACATTCAACCCAAGAGTATATTTTGTTTTTTTGTCTAATAACAATAATAATTACTTTAACAAATTTCATACGTTATCATCAATCTGACATAAGTTTGTCACACGTTTTTTATATCATTATCCGAAATTGAATTCGATATTTAGAATGAAATACCACAGTTTAAATCTAACGGAGATGATTACCCTTCATGAGGGTCCTGCAGCGGTCTTAGAAGAACAGAAGATTCGAAAAATCATCACTTGGAACGCCTGGTTCAAAACACCCTCCTGGCCCGAGAGCAAGAATTAGTATTTTGTATCTGAATATTGAAGGTATTTATTCGAATAGTTTTAGTTTAAATTTTGTAAAACGGTGAGAAAGGGTTTTTTCTACTGAGGTTTCCCTTGAGCTGTGGTATCATAAGCAGACTAGTACGGTACCCCGTTTTGCACTAACCCCAGCTAAAACTTTTTTGTTTCATGTATTGTATTTTGTTGGCTCTCAATTCAGAAAAAACTTTGTTGTAGACCATGCATTTTCCAAATACTTACCTCTGGGCATTCTAGAATAATTCCCTGATACTTGTCTCCCAATTACACTATTCCTTCCATCCTCAACATCGCTCCATATATCATGATTACCCTTGAGCAACGGCTTACAAAATCCCACCGAAAAAAACACCAAAAACAAACCGAACAACACTAAGCACCTCATCACAAATACACTAAAAACATCATCAAAAGTCACTGTAATAAGCACGATTCACATCCAACAATTCTCACTTCATCATCAAGTCGAGTAGATCATAATTTCCAGCACTCGAAATTCGAATTTAACAGTTACCCGGTAGCTTCTGAAGAATATGAAAGTGTTACCTATTCAAACTCATGGTCAATGTCGGTGTGCCAATGCCAAGGAGAGCGCAATGAACAAATTAAGTACGATCTGAAGAGGAAGATGTGGTCACTGAAGTGTGTCACTAGGTCTTCTGCAGACGCCGATGTACCAAAGAAACTAAGAAATGTCGGTTGTGGTTTTTCTTAACATGGAGTTGTTTTTTCGACGAGTTTAGGAATTTGTTCTATGAATTGAGATTACATGTTTGTCAAGGATTCCTAGATATCGAGTTGTCGGTAAACATATCTTTATCCACGACTATTGTAAGATCCGTACATTGTACGTCTCTGTGCTCGGCCTTGATAATACCCATTAATCACAAGGGAATAATGGGATTACAATTCACTCCTGACAGATGCTTCATAGATTAAGCATTGATATAATATTCTTTAAATTGGTATTTCTTCAGTATTCTAAAGTACCTTAACTAACAAATATGGACATACCTTGTCAATCGAGGGCCAAATCTACTTTTATTATGTCAATTAAAGCTTCTCTTATTACAAAATATACAATGACCAGTTCCCCAAAAATTTCTCATGTGTCAACTTGACTTTTTTCACTCTTGTTATAAAAGGGTCTTGTCGCGGTCGCCAAATATTAAAGTCTTCAAGAAATATATTCAGCAGTCGTGGATAAAGTATAGTATGCTACTCGCGTATTATGTTATTCACTCGATTCACCTCGCGAATAATTGCTGTCGTTATACGCTCGTTGCATATTATACTTTATCCACGACTACTGAATATATTCCTTGAAGATTTTAACATTTGGCGACTTCGACAAGACCCTTCTATGACAAGCGGGGAAGTGGAAGTTTACACATGAGAAATTTTTGGAGAACTGGTCATTGTTTATTTTGTAAAAAAAAGCTTTGATTGATAAATGGAAGTAGATTTGGCCCTCGATTAACAAGGTATGCCCATATTTGTTAGATCGAGTACTTCAGAATACTGAAGAAATACCAATTTAAAGTTTTGACGTTAGCTTAGTTGAAAGAGATGACGAAAACTTGCTGAAATATCAGAGTCTTTCATCATACCTGTGTAAAGAAGGCTGAATTGGTGAACCCTGAATTACAATGTTAAACCCTAAAACATAGAACAAAATGAATCGAAAAACGATATATTTTCCGAGTTATAAGCCAAAATCTGCAATTCAGTTTTGCTCATTATTTCTACTCCTGTGGAACTTAAACTAGAAATATCTTACAGAAGAATAATTAATTCCATGTTTTTGATGATACGATCCTCTTGAAATTGCATGCACATTCAGTATTTAAATCTTCATTCAAAAAATAAATTTCACTAGAATATCTTGTTATGGAAATATAAAGATTATTCTTTTCAATATTCCAATTGCATTTTCTATGATTCTGTTAACACTATGGCCACAAAATTTTGCATGAGCATCTTGCGATTGGTTTCGTTTTGTCTGAGATATTGAGGAACAAAAATTTTGAATGGACATTGTATGAAACACTCTGTACGATTTGGCGGGTTAACGAACTTAACAGCGGCATTTGGGAACCGAACCAAAAATTATAAAAATATCGGCTCTACAACTACCCTGAAAATTAAAAATATCTAGCACATTTCGATGTGAGTTTGTTTTCGGTGGAAAGAAGCAAAATTGATTACATACTTCGTTCTCTTAAATTTTTTATATCAATGTCACTCATTTTGTGAATTTCTATTCCCAAAATTCTAACTTATCAAGTGAAATGTTAATAAATCATACAAACTACCTATTAATTGCTTCATTGCCTTCTAACGACCATACGCAACATCTTCAAGATAATCTAACGCGCCAGCGCCCTGTCCGCCGCCAGATGGCACAATTTCAACCCCTATCCCAACTTTCCTTCATCCCTCAGTTGCTCCGGGCACGCGAGCGAATTTCCCAAGCGACAACCGCGCTTTCCCGCCCGCTCCGAGAAAGCGCGCACCTGAGTTTTCGTATCGAAGTTGCGGAGCGAAAGTCTCCGGATAATTTTCTGAGAAAACACTCTGACGACATTTGTTTCATCGGGAAAATTGTTCAAAGAAGTTCGGAACAGTTTTGTGGACTTTCGAAGGATATTCCAGTGGAAATTTCATCATGTTGGAACTCGAAAACTTTTGAAACTACCTTCAATTCGATTTCACTCTCATTCCTTGTTCCACGCTGAGATTCTTTAAATTGTTATAGATGTGTCTGTAGTAATGGGAGAGAACAATACAAACCAGACTCTATAACCATGATCATTCAAATTCTATGTCTCCTGTCCATCCCCCTTTCATTTCTCCCCAGAACATAGACTATCAACCAACCCTTAACATCCGTCATAGGAAATCAAGAAACAGGTATCTCAGAAATCAACCTCACACAGAATTCTGGTCAATGCCTCCATTAAACCGAGGATTTTCTCTCTACTATCTCAGAGCTCCATCCTTTAGATGATCCGAACATTCTCTTGCACGAATTACCACCTGAGATTCAACCGCAAATGCTCACTGATCTCAGAAATAACTCGGTAACCGCTAAGAACAAAACAAGGAGGATAACAATGAACTCTGCTAATTCCAATAATTCCTGGAACACTATGGACAGAGCATGTTGTTTATGGAGAAAGAGCTCTGAAGAAGCGTGTAGAAGACGTAAAAAATACTTCCAACATAGAGGAAGGTGACGAAGATGTCAACAATGACTTTGATAACTTGTACGAAACTGAAAGACCTCTGGAATTCGCAAGGCCAGGAAATGTTGACATTGTGACACGCTTCTTGAGGATTGTTGAGTCCCAGCACCTCCTTGGTGAAAATTGCACAGCTGGAACAGATTTAAATCTGGTGAGGGTGTTGTGATCGATATGCTCAGGAAAGGTTCAGGTAGAAGCTGATGTAGCCGTCAATAGAGCCAATATGCTTACCAGACTTTGGAAATACGCTGGGAAAGATGTACTCAAATCTGAATATCTACTACATGCTTCAGTTTTTCAGCATGGTCGAATTTGACGATGATATTTTTGCTGCTGGGAACTGCTATGATCAGTATCAGTACCAAGACTATCTTTTGTTCTGTCCTTACGCATACAGATTACCTGAAGTACCATTTTAGTGAAGGACTTAGCTTGTGGAGTATAATTATCTTAGTAACACGTCAGAATGGTTCTATATCGCTAGGAAAAATGCTGAGAAGGTGATCAAGAATTTCAACCAGTTCAGTAGAGGTAAGTTTTTATCCATCGAATATTTAGGTCGCATTCATGAATTTTATCAAGATGAAGTACATAAAAACATTGATTTAACAGATTCGTCCGTTTGCGTAGAGTGGATCTTGGAATTGAATTATTCAATCTTTATTGAAATTTGTTCATCTAAAATTCGAGAATAGTGGAAGGTTGAATAGTGATTATCAATTGAAATTAATTTATTCCGAAGAAGTCTTAAGTGTGAAGGACAATCTATTGAAGATTATTATTCGTGATGAATTATGGAAAACTTAAAAATTAATTATATGCGAAACTGAGCAATAAATATGAAAAGAATGATTTTGACGAGAACTCAACTAAAATTTTTCTGTTTAGTGCTTTGAAATCCTCAGTTTTTATTAGAGCAGGGATTCGATTTATTTTTTCAATCGTTCACGTTACCAATAGAAAAAGTGTTCGTATTCCAAATACAGTATTTTTCATGGCAAATTCTGTTCTTGCAGTTCGTATGTTGAAGTAAAATTCCAGACTATTATGGAAAAAAAGAGTAGGACTATAGGATCATTCATTAATAATACTTCATGAAGAATTGCTAACGATCCATCCAAAACAGAAGCTCATCGATTATTCACACTCCCAATTGAAAAAAAAAAGAGTCCCAAACGAAATTTCACGATTTTAATTAAAAACCCGAAAATAAGAATTTTAGTAGAATCCCCTACAGATTTCATAAAATATTGAAATATCAATTAGTAACTTTTGTTCTTCGGTAACGACGTGACTGTTTATCAAATATATAAATATATTTTTTTGAAATGAGAGCTAACAAAATACAATACATGAAACAAAAAAAGTCCCTAGCTGAGCTTGGTGCAAAACGGGGTACCATACTACCTCAGTAGAAAAAACCCTGTCTCGCCGTTTTTACAGGATTGAAACTTGAAACTATTCGAATAAATACCTTCAATATTCAGATCAAAATACTCAATTCATGCTCTTTGGCCAGGAGGTGTTTTAAATCAGGTCTAACATTCCAAGTGGTGATTTTTTGAATCTCTTGTTCTTTTAAGACCGGTGCAGGACCCTATTGAGGGGTAATAATCTCATATGTTATCTTAAATATCGAAATCAAAATTCCTGAGTGATTTGGACTGTATTTTATTTTGAATCCATAAATATATTCAAAGTTGTGGATCGTTTTTGGTGAAGTAATGACATAAAAAATGAACCGCTGTAGAAAAACAATATACTATAATTAAATTCGAGTTGAGTGGTTGATCCTTACAGAGGTTCATTTTAATATTGTTTTTATTTCCTGTTTTAGCATTGAAAATAATCACACACGCACGATACGAAACGTTGGTGATCCACTGATGAATTCAAATGGAAAATTTGTCCAAACAGCTGTGTTATTTCCATTCAATTAATAAAAACACTTTGATAAATTCCATTGGTGGTTCTGTTTCAAATACATCGTGAAAAATGTTATGCACCAATACAAATCGGTATTCATAAAACGCTTTATATCTCGCAATAATAAATATGAAACCAATTAAATACTTTTTATCCACGAAACCTGTAAAATCCGTCCATTGTACGTCTTTGTGCTCGGCAATAATAATACCCATTATTCACAAGGGAATAATGAGATATTATTCATTGCATATGGGTATACCCGTTAATCGAGGGCCAAATCTACTTTTATCATATCAATTGAAGCATTTTTTATTTTTAAATATACCTACAATGACCAGTTCTCCAAAAATGTCTCATGCGTCAACTTGAGTCTTTCCACGCTTGTCATAGAAGGCACTTGTCGCGGTCGCCAAATGTTAAAATCTTCAAGAAATATAATAGTCGTGGATAAAGTAAAGTATTCTACTCGCGTGTAATGGTTGTTATTCACTCGGTGATTTGGGCCCCCCGTCTGCGGCTTGTGGCCTCAACTTCACCTCGTGAATAATACGTTCATTATACGCTCGTTGCATAATATACTATTGTTCGAAATTTTCATTATCTTCTCTGTAGATTTTGCTCGATTGTGAAAAAAACAAATAGTCAGTTGCAGTTTCATGAAAGGATATATGAATTATATATTCAAGCTAATACATAATGATGGAATTCATTTCTCCAGCCAAAATAATAGGTACACAATGATATTTGTCTTTAACGATTGGATGATGTTTACATTTATACATACGTGTGTTTGCCTTAGTAGAATGCGATTAATTCATCAGCGAAGAGAAATCATTCTACTGTAGCAAGCATGCTTACATATAATATAGATCCGCGAAATGTTATTTACACTCAACAGGGTGTTACATAATAGTATGTCACTGAGGGGGTAAATCTACATGTAATTTTAAGAAAAAAAGTTTATATAAACATGGGTCCGTAAAAACTTCGTTACGGAGCTACAGGGTCTTGATATTAAAAAAAAATGGTTTCTCCTTCATAACTCCTGCAGTTTTTGACTATTAATAAGGAACATTTATCGATACTATAAAAAACGAGGTTTCTAGCAAGCAGAGTACAAAATATTTGCGAAAATTATAACAAGCTTTGAGAAAGACAAATAGTCTCCGAAACGTTGGCAAAGTTATATACACACTGTTTCAATTCTTTCAAATTTTCTGATACTATTTGTCCAATATATTAATGTTTATTGAGTACAAAATATTTGCGAAAATTATAACAAGTTTGAGAAAGACAATAGTCTCCGAAACGTTGCAAAGTTATATACACACTGTTTCAATTCTTTCAAATTTCTGATACTATTTGTTCAATATATTAATGTTTATTGAATGATTCAGAATATTCCTATCTGCATCAGAAAAGGCTTAGTCCTCAAAGCTATCTTGAAATTTATGAAAAAACAACTAAATGATCTTCTGTATCCTCCTCTATACCAGATCAACACCTTGACACACTTCCATTCGAAGTGAAAACCATAACAACGACCTTGATTTGATTTGAAAATTTCCCGAGAATATTGAAACCAGGAAATATGTTCGGGCAGAATAACCAATAAAATTTTTATTGAAAACATCACATAAATTCTATTCTGATGGCCACATTTCATTGACAGTTTTATTGGAATATGGGAATTCATCAATCCATAAAAGTTTACGTTGACTTCAATCTAGCAATTTCAGAATCAGGCATACAATAGAATACAATTTATTGAACGATTTCAACATTTACAGAGTTAATACAAATTTTCATTAATAATTTACTGCACCTAACTCCCGGAGGAGTTGTTTCGTGCCTGATTTGTACACTTTGTTTTCTCAGATAATTCATGTGAAAGAATTTACCATATTATATTCCTCAATTTTGAGAAAAAAAAACAACAATAGCATAGATCTCTTGGTGGTCAGAACAAGGTTTTTCACCTCCTCAGGGTTATATATTTTTGGACCAGTAGTGTATATAAACCTTTGAAACAATGTTGTATTGACCTGTGGTGTCTGTAAATTTTGTCTTTGTCTTGTGTAGTAATTATGTGAATTTTTGCAATTCGCAAATGAAAGAAATTAATCTCAAATCTTGATCACCGTAACCTTTTTTGAGCGCTCGTTCTAGTTAAAGAAGTGCAATATCGTTATGCCCAAATGTCTGTAATTTTCGATTTTTCAGACGAAAATGGTCTCAAACGATAGGATTAGACTCCATGATGATGAATTAGTGGTTAAATTCAATTCACGGCCGGCCGGCCCTGAGCAAGATAACTTTCGAAGGGATTGTCCTAGAGACTTGAGATTCTCAGGGTGAGCCATAGACTATAAAAGGATGGACAGGGGCGTCACGTGACTTTTGCACTAAGTTTCGTGCTCCCACATAAGAGAGAGAGATACTGTGAAGGATGGAGTAATATTAGGGTGTGCATAGACTAAACTAAACTAATATTACTCCATCCTCCACATTTTCTCTCTCTCATAATGTTGGAAAACTGACAGAACCTAAAAATATCCAATAAGATCCAATGTTTTTATTATATATTCTGTTTTCGCACTAATATTATTCTATCCTTGTCTGAAGTTAATATATCTCTCACACGTCCTGTTCATTCTTTTATAAGTCTATTATATGAGTCTACTAGCGCCCGCCCCGGCTTCGCACGGTACGACATCACATTAGAAACCTCAAAAATAACAGTACATACTTCTCCACTATTTAATGATGTTATGAGACATATAATCCTCCCCAAAATGATTATCACATCACAGTCACATTGATTTTTATATCAATCTTATGAACTAGACTAGAGCAATGCTGAACCATTGAACAAACGAGTAGCCACAAAAATCGAAGCCAAAATTGCCGTACGAAGAGTGATAGCATCATCACCCCATAAAAAACACTTTTTTCCTGAAGCATATTATTTCTTGGCTTCAAATTCATGCGTAATATTTGAGTACGCCACTGTTCGTGTGTTCATATTAAGCCCTACCTGAAATTTAACTACTCAAGTTTCGTTATTTTCCCGAAAATAATAACATTTTTTACCCTCGCTTTTGAAGTTATATCAGGCTGAACCTAACCTACTAATCTATGAGGAAGTGAACTTGCTACGGAATTCCCAAGCTGCGAATTTTCGATTCGGCAACACCTTTGTCGTTCGTTCACAAGCAGAAATAGGTTGGCAGTGTGAATCATATTTCACAGATTGGGTGCAGACAGATTTTCGTTTTAACAGGATTTTGGAGAAAATATTGTTTTTCCGTTCAGGAAATACCATTCGCGTGGCAAACTGGTTCAATTGACGCGGAAATTACAAAATTGACGTTAAAATATGGAGGATTGAAAAGTCGAAAACAATATTCCTGGAACTAGATATTTTTTCGTTCTACAGGGTGACTGGTGACGTAAGGGACAGCGGCTAACTGGAGATAGAGGAACCTCAAACCGAATGAGGATTGTGGTTTTAAATGTCCCATAAGGCTATTAGTTTTCAGAGAAACAGGCTGTTTTTTGCAAAAGTGCTAAAACTATAAAATCCCATATCTTCGTCAGTATGGAAAATTTTTTGCTATACATATTCTCCATCAGATTGAGAAAAAAAAGGTTTTAAATTGCAGGTCCTTATTCAAAAATTTCAATTTCCGTATCAGGTGAAAAATATCACTCGTTATATGAAATGAAAAAAATGATATTTCTCACCTTACACGGAAATTAAAATATTTGAAAACGGATCTGCAATTTTCGAATTTTTTTCTCGATCTGATGGAGAATATGTATAGTAACAAACTTGCCAAATATCAGCTGAAAGTTTTACCTTATTGACGAAGATATGGGAGTTTATACAGGGTGTCTGGTGAGGAATGGGACAACGTTTAGGTGGTGATGAGGGATGTCTCAAGGAGTGAGAAAATGCCATTTGAAATCATCTGAGGTACATGGTTCCTGATATACAGGGGTTTTAGAAAAAATTAGGAAATTTCAATTGACCATAATTCAGGAAATATGAGAGCTAATTCGATTATTTTTCGTATGAACAATGATAGAGTGAGTACGAATCTGTTTGAACGAAAAATTCGAAATAAAATCAGATCCGGACTCAGAAATTTTATTTTTTCTGAAATTAGGTAAAAACAACACCCTGTATGCGGTTTTCAATTTTTTGACTTCAGATTCTGAGAGAGCAGGAAAAATACATTCAAACTCAACTCTCATCCCGAATGGCACAAATTTTCCCTGCTTCCTATGACCATTCGAATGTCAATCTTCCGATTTTCGCTCCTTACATATTATTTTCTCGGCATTTCAGAAACATGAGATCTCCGATAGTTAATAGTAAGTAAAAAAGATCATAAACGAATCAAATTTTTATAAAATTATCAAAAATGCGAAATTTGAAAATTAATAATTAATTCTTCAAATATTGTTCGAATGAAAACCACCAACTTCTACACATGTATCTGCTCTTTTCATTAAGTTCAAAACTGCTTTCCTTATCACATTCGGGTTGTTTGGTATGTCGTCACATGCGTCTACTATGCGCTGAATTAATTGTTTCCTTGTATTATTTCTCGCCCATACACCATAGTTTAAGGTGTCCCCAAAGGAAATAAATCTAACGGTGTCATGTCGGGGGACCGAGGTGGCCATGCTCTTGGACCACCACGACCTATCCATCTATTTGGATAGACCTCGTTCAAATGATTTCTCACTAAAATTGAGAAATGTGGGGGTGCTCCATCATGCTGGAAGATAAGTCCTCTTTGATTAATATTCCCAATAAATTAGGAAGAACATTCATAAGGAAATATCTATAAATTTCTCCGGTGAGTATTTCTTCGAAAAAATGAGGACCTATTAATTATTATCATAAACTGCGCACTACACATTAACACTGAAACGTCTCTGTGATTGTCTTTGTACGACAGGGAAAATCGGAAGATTGACATTCGAAGGGCCATAGAAAGGAGGGAAAATTTGTGTCATTCGGGATGACAGTTGAGTTCGAAAGTATTTTCATGCTCTCTCAGAATCTGAAGTCAAAAAAATTGAAACCGCATACAGGGTGTTGTTTTTACCTAATTTCTGAAAAACTTGAATTTCTGAGTCCGGATCTGATTTTATTTCGAGTTTTTCGTTCAAACAGATTCGTACTCACTCTATCATTGTTCATACGAAAAATCATCGGATTAGCTCTTATATTTCCTGAATTATGGTCATTTGAAATGTCGAGAAAATAATATGTAGGAGCGAAAATCGGAAGATTGACATTCGAAAGGTCATAGAAAGCAGGGAAATTGTGCCATTCGGGATGACAGTTGAGTTCGAAAGTATTTTTCCTGCTCTCTCAGAATCTGAAGTCAAAAAAATTGAAAACCGCATACAGGGGTTGTTTTTTACCTAATTTCTGAAAAACTTGAATTTCTGAGTCCGGATCTGATTTTATTTCAAATTTTTCGTTCAAACAGATTCGTACTCACTCTATCATTGTTCATACGAAAAATCATCGGATTAGCTCTTTATTTCCTGAATTATGGTCATTTGAAATTTCCTAATTTTTTCTAAAACCCCCTGTATATCAGGAACCATGTACCTCAGATGATTTCGAATGGCATTTTCTCACTCCTTGAGACATCCCTCATCATCACCTAAACGTTGTCCCATTCCTCACCAGACACCCTGTATTTAAAGCATTTCTGTAAAAAACACAACATCCATGAAACTAATAGCATTTTGAGACATTAAAACCCACAATCCTCATTCAGTTTGAGGTCCTCTATCTCCAGTTAGCCATTGTCCCTTACGTGACCAGTCACCCTGTATATTTACATAAGATTTAACTGAGTTTCCTAAATGTTACACGACTGAAATACGATGGGTGCTCACAGATTTGTTTTTTGCAGGACTTGGGCGTTTTTTCCGTCTAGAAAAACCAGTTTTGCGTTTCAATTTGGTTCAATTAACTCGGAAATTTAAAAAATTATTTAGAAAGTAAATATGTGGGACTGAAACTTCGAAAACAATGTTGTTGAACCTAGATATTCTCCCGATCCATATTTACATACAAGACTAACGTTGCGGAAAATGTTACAAAACTGAAATATGATGATTCGGCCTGAGTTACCCCGGTTCAACAATAATGGGCACTTTTTGAATAAACAAACTGAAAAAAGATTCTCTGTATGAAAGTAAATATGTGGTCTATTTTCGAATGAAAATATGGAATCTACGATTTTTCAGATAGTATCTCGAATTATCTTCATAATCAAAGTGCAGGCAATATAATATTTTCAAAAAAATAGAATTGAATTTTGATTAGCGAGCAATTCATTGAAGGAATTTCGACAGCATAAATGAACAGTGTACTGCAATTTCGAAAAAGTTTCGGAACTTTATGTTCCTCCTCAAGTCAAGAAAGAGGCATTCATTAATTCCAAATGAAAACATGTATTTAACCATGGAAAAAGGGTGTCGGTACTGGAGTATACCGTCCAAGGACCAAGTGTCTTTCAAGAAGAGTAACTTGCATAGTTTAGAACCTGGGGTCAGCTGAACAAACCTCATTGAAGTAGCAAGAACAATAAGAGGTTTGTTCCAACAGCTGACTTTTGTACGGTAATTTGACGGTCACGAAACTGTTAGTAATCGATCTTATGCGCATGTCTAAACTTTGACCGTACAAGAACTGACGAGATGTTTGGAAGGGTTGGAACGAATTTTTTGACTGTTTGTTGACCATACCATATGCGTTAGATGGAACCATAGATAAATAAAGTTTATTTATCTACCAACAAATGAATTGAATACTCACTATGATCCTCGATTATTGTTTGATTTATTTTCTTTTTCAGAAAATAAGTATATAGCAGAGACTCTGATTTATAGTACTTTCACCGGCTTGTATCGCAAAGAGAAAACAAAATAGTTCCATCCATAAATAAAGTTTATTTTATTTATCTATGGATGGAACCATTTTGTTTTCTCTTTGCGATACAAGCCGGTGAAAGTACCTATAAATCAGAGTCTCTGCTATATACTTATTTTCTGAAAAACAAAATGAATCAAACAATAAACGAGGATCATAGTGAGTATTCAATCATTATTTGTTTTTCAACTAACTTCTGCTTTATTTAAATAGGTTACCAAGAATATATAATTTATGCTTCCAGAACACAAACCCCTTACCGATAGAAATTTTTGATCGAATATGGGAAAACGGATAACAAAATTGTACTTTACAAAACAAATTATTTGAATTGTGTGCTTATTCCAGAGACACTGCTTGCTGTTTACATAGAGAAAGAATTTGTTCTATGGCTGTTTAATCTGAAACACGTGCTTACTCTTACTGTGACGGTCTTTTAAATCAAAGCACACAGGATTGCGCATGACAGTCCAAACAGTACTTGCTCCAGACCAGGGATCGAAATGACGATCACCAAACCGTTCCACTCACGGTCCCGAAGCAGGATGGAACAAAAACGAAACCGTTCTCAAACGATACATTTTCAGTTGGAACACATTTTTATCTATTGCGCAGAATCCTGACGATCATTGTACGGTCAATTCTTGAGTTGGAACAAACCTAAGGTCTCTTTTGTCTGGGTTCCTGGTCACTCAGATATCAAAGACCTTTCTAGGCAAATGCACCTATGCGTAAGTTTTTGGAAAAGGAAGAAACTGAAAGAAAAGCAGTCTGTAGAAAATCTTTCAACACTGGATCATTCCATTACTCAACGTGATGATCTCGAAACCCCCAGGGTATTCTGCTCGAGGGAATTGTTTTCGAATGATTGGATGATGGACTTACAACTATTCAATGCTTCTACGTTCATGTATAAAAACAAAATCATGAGAAACATTAGTTGTCACGGGTATGAAACAAGGAAAAACAAAATTCAAGAGTACCTCAGGCAAATACTACAGTTCCAGAGGTTCATCGGCACCACTGGACCGAAAAAATTCGATTGTATTCCGCAAGATTTGAGAGATATGAGAATTTCAGACTGTTTTCTAAGAGACTGAAGCCGTTCATTATAATGAATAAAAACAGTTTTCAGTATATCGGTGGAAAAAATAAAGCTCCCTGTTGTGATCCAAAAATTAAAAAAAAGGCAAAACATGAAATAATAAAATTTTATAATCAAGAATAAAATAATTATACATTGAAAAAAAGAGAACAAAATAACAAAAGTATTATTTTCTTATTTCTGAGAATGTTTATGTATATGTTACAAAAAAAGAATAAAAAACCTGTCTGTACAATGAACTGAACATTTTGTTTTTTAATTATGCACAACGGAGTTAGGTGCAAAATGATTGTAAGTAATTGCAAAAGTGCATCAAAATTACCTATAATTTCGCATTCCAACGTCTTTTTCATAGAAAAAATGCATTCGGCCATTTTCATTTCTTGAGAAAGAGCTCTTTCTTCAAAAATGAACAACCGACAACCGACCTGGAGACGGCAATGGAATGTATCCTCCTAAACAATCTAAAATCATCGATAACAACCCCAGAAACTTTTCATGCAGTCGAAAAAACAACCCTTCATCATCTATTTCACAGAAATATTGAGATGGACTGATTCATGTTCCCTGTATGCCGCATATCTGAAGTTCAAGAATTATTTCGTACTCGCCCCATCATCAAAATAGATGGGTGTTTGTATATTCGGGCACTGCCGCTTCAAAGAGAACAATTTCAAACGGAATCCTTTCCAATTTATTATGTTTACACAGTGGAATAAAACTTATTACTCGAAATTCCATGTCCGGGCAGAAGACCCCGTTCAACCGAACCCCAGATTCCAGAGATTTACGATTGGATATGATGAACGTGAAAATTTCAGGGAAAAATCCTGCCCCGATGTTAAAATTCCTCATATTCATTATTAGTCGGATTGATTTCGATGAGAAAAGTTTCAGAATAATTATATGAATGTTTGAAAGTTGGAATTGGGCCCCTGATTACTTTTAATTTGAAAATTTGAATATCCCGATATTCTGATTTTATTTACGATATTCATTCGGTTCATTCACAGAGGGATTTGAAAAATCTGATGAGAAATATAAATAAAGGAGTGTACTGAACGATGATAAATTCTAATGTGATTGTTATCGAAAAATGCTTCAGATTTTGAACAGAGTAAGAAGTTAATTTGACTATTATGACGAAGAAAATGGAAATAGTTTTGAATTTAGAAAACAGTATCAGTTGGAAAAGTTCAAGAGATTTTTGCAGTGGAAACAAAAAAGGGAATGCATACATATTGAAATAGGAAGAGAATGGAATTTTCATGAAAAGATTAGTACTAATCGAAGTTAGAATTCCTCATATTCATAACTAGTCAGTTTGAGGTCTGTTGCAGAATGATTATACGAATGTTGAAATTTGGCCTCTGCTTACTGTTATTTTGAAACTTGAATATTTCGAATATTCCCATTTTCTTCACGATATTCATTATTTTCATTCACAGACGGATTTCAAAAATCTAATGTATTGATTCTCATCTTGTAAAAGTGGATTTCTGATTAAGAATTTCAGTAGTATTATTAATTTATTATGTTTACACAGACGAATAAAACTAATTACACGAAATTCCATGTCCGAGCAGAAAATCTTGTTCAACAGAATCCCAAATTCCAGGGATTTACGATTGGATATAATAAACGTGAAAATTTTCAGGGAAAATCGTGGATCGAGGTTAAATTCCTCATATTCATTAATTAGTCAGTTTGAGGTCTGTTTCAATATGATTATACGAATGTTTGAGAATTGAAATTGGCCCTTGTTTACTTTTAATTGGAGATTCAAATGTTCAGAATATTTCGGTTTTTGTTCACAATGTTCATTCTTTTCATTCTCAGACAGATTATAAAATATTATGGAGTACATGAGAAAGATGAATGAAGAAGTGTACTGAAACGATAATAAATTCTCTCGATATTCGAGGGTTCGCAAATGGTTATCATGATCGGAAGATCGAAATATGCTAAATACTTATGTCTTTACATCGACATTTCGACAAATAGGTATTCACTACACGGAAAGTTCAACATATCATTCAATTGAAATCATTCACGCTTCTTCACCTTTTCCAATTGAAATTCAGGAAATATAAAATGTAATTCAGAAAAGCAAATTGAATTTCAGAATATGGAAATTGTAGTTCAAATAGTGAAATGAAGTTCAGAATAGGTAATTTGAATTTCAGAATAACAACTTAAAATTTAGAAACGGTAGTTTGAATTTCAGAATTGTAATATCGTAATTCAGAAATAGGAATTCATATCTAAGTGTAAATAGTATTAATAAAGTGTGTAGATACTTCCCCTGCTAACTAACTTTGTAACTTTGTAACATTTTCTGCAATTGAATTCTGAATTCTGAATTGACAACTTCTGAGTTACAATTTTCCTTTTCTGAAATTAATCAACTATTCTGAAATTAAATTAACTAAGTATTCTGAATTCAATTTCTGTTTTCTGAATTACATAATCCTATTCTGAAATTCAAGTTTCCTTTCCTGAAATTGAACTTCGATTTTCTGAATTACCACTGTAAAAGGTGTAGATAAAATGTTTTTTTCATCTGTTGGTAGGTAGTTTGCCTCTACCACGAATATATAGTTTATAGTCAACGCTATATTTTATTCACGAAATTGCCTATAAATTCTGTGTTTGTGCAGGTTTTATCGTCATTCGCTGAAGTATCGGAAACTAAGCACTAAGCAGTTTAACATAGGATCACACGATTTTTACAATGTTCTAAACGTCTTTTTAACGAGCAATTTCAATATTCTGCTTTTTCATGGATCCAGCCCGTTTCTGTCTGAATATCTCGTAAAATATAAATGTGCGTTTAGAACCGAAATCGCCCCAATAAAGGGAAGTTTTGGGATTGGTGAACAGCTTATAGCTGCAGGGAAAATTTCCACATTTACATCATGTAACATTGTCATAAAAATCTATTCGGTTTCAGGCAGAAAGAACGATTCCGATATCAATAGATGATTGAATTCTCTAATTTCCAAAATATACCCTGCGACAGTTGATAAGGTAGCAGATGATCAATCTAGCCTTTTTTCAACTGGCCTTTTTTAATACATCATGAGTGAGATGTGTCCTAAAATCGATCGAGCATTTGTTCAAATTGTGAATGTAATGCTTTTGAGTCCTCGTTCTAATTGAACATTTGCTATATAGCTTTGCAAAAATGTCTGTAATTTTCGAATTTTCCAAAAATGATATCAAACGATAGAGTTTAACACCCTGATGATGAATTCACTCACTTTTGTCTGTGGGCGTGGAGCCGGCCCAGCCGTCCGTTAGCACGATAACTCCCGAAGGGATTGTATTCGAAACTTGAGATTTTCAGGATGAGTACGGCTTCCGCGGTTAAGTTCGTTAACCAGTCAAATCGTACAAGGTGTTCCATAAAATATGGCTATTCAAAAGTTTTGGTCCTCAATATCTCAGATAAAACGAAACCAATCGAAATGAAATTTTGCTGCCACATGTAAGATATTCCTTATGAGCCTCATGCATAATTTGTGGCCAAAGTGTAAACAGAACCATCGAAAATTCAATTGGAGTATTGAAAAGAAGAATCTTCATAATTCCGTAGCAGCATAGTCGATTCGAGTGAAATTCATTTTGTGAATGAAAATTAATATACTGAATGTGCATGCAAAATTTCAAGAGGATGGCATCATCAGAAGCATAAAATTTAAATCTTTTCTAATAATTGATTTTTTAGTTATTCTAATTTAAAATTATTTCCAGAATATAATTCTGATCGTGCTGAGATTTGCATTCATATACTCAGTATGAATCTAAAGTTCTTTACAAAATTTTGAGGTAACAGCATTATTGCTCCACCACTGAACGAGCGTTCAAAAGAACCTGCTCAGGGCTTTTCTTAAACTTTTGTTTTACTAGCTCACTCTTTGTTTCTGGACATTGCAACCCATAAGAGTATGTCGTAGATCAGTGGCGCAGCCAGGATTTTGTTATTGGGAGCTGAACTGAACAATTTTTGATGATACAACAAATACGAAAGTTGCAAAGAAATAAAAAGAACGGATAACGAAGAAATTAATCTTTTGGGGCGGCTGCAGAACCAAACTCCTCCCCTAGCTGCGCCAGTGCCGTAGATTATCTTGATATGAAACATTGAGCATGATATCAACATAATGATTCCAATTGAATTGATTTTAACCTTTGTTGAGATAATTTTCAACTTTCGTTACTTTTCAATTAGTATATTACACATTAAAAATCGAATATTATAGATTTTTTTCTGTAGAACTGCGAGACAGGGTTTTTTCTACTGAGATTTTTTCCCTGAGCTCTGGTATCATACCTTAAAATAGTATGGTATCCCGTTTTGTACTAACCTCAGTTAGAGATTTATGTTTTTGTTTTATGTATTTTATTATGTTATCACTTGAATTCAAAAGAATATTACATTTGTTGCCTCGGACCATTCAGGAAAATACTTCGTATGTGTTGGTAAAAATATTTTTATACCTGCATTATAATCCTTAATCTAGGAGATGAAAAACCATGCGGAAATGCTACTCAGAGTGTGTTTCAGAGGTTGCTAAATAACCTTTCAATATTATATAAATCCATAGACTTTTCGGGTATTAATTCTGCCTCCGCATCGGCCGCATCCCTTGCAAGCCTTAAAAGTTCGAACTTTTCGCGAACATTTTTAATTACAGTTGAATGAACTGTCGAATAAGGTCGAAAATAACAGTTCTACGCAGTGGTGGATCGACGGTTTCTGAGGCCTCAAGCTTCGAATTTTTAGGATCTTTTCGAAACGATTTATAGAAATTAGATTTTTTTATACACCAAATATAGATGAATTCCATTGAAAAACTATAAGGTACATCAATTCAAATATGCAAAATGAATTGAAATCAATATCGAAAAGACTGAAATCAAATTTCAAATTAAAAAACACTAATCGAATAAACTTTTTATTATTAGAATCATAATCCTGACTCTTCGATATCACTTACAATAGAAAAAGTTTCCTGAATACAGCTATCTATTTTTCTTCAAAAGTTTCCATATGAACATTCATTATGCTTATAGATAATTCGGTAATAAAGCTTTGAAATGACCGATTAAAAAAAATAAATCGTCGTTATCATCAAAATGTCAACGAAAATATGCATATTATTTTTTTCGAGGAAAAAGAATGTTTTCGTTTTTAAAAGCAAATATCAATATAGGAGCGCATTGTACAAATGAAAATAAATCAAAAAAGCTTATATGTTCTTATATGATTCCCATTGTTTTAGAGACAGTGTGTTGAAGTTGGTTTTTTTCTTCAAATTTTTCTCTTATATATAGTTTCTACACTTCACAAGATATTCAACTGAAATTTGTCTTAAATATTATCCTCGATAGTTTACACCATGTGATATGCCAATTTCGATAAAAGTTACACAGGGTAATTTTATTCACCTGAGCCTAACTGGATGTTTAGTGTATCATGACAGTTTGGATTTATCTAAGTTTTTTTGAATTATTTCCACGAATAAAATAGGCTCCTGGAGTTAGGGCCCGTTCTTCTCGATCCACCTGGTATTCTTATTTTTTAATTATTTAGATAAATTTTTTGAAAAGTCTTTAGTTTCTCTCAGAAATCTATACACTACTAATAATGACAGTTCTACTGGGTGGTCAACTAAGGAATTGCGATTTAAAAGCGTATGAAATTGTTTTGAAACGGAATAGAGAAGTGGGGTTGGTCTTAAACAAAGGAGGGGTTCATGGCAATTCAGTCGCTATGGATCGCTGGACTGTTAGGGAGCGTTTGTTCTGTGTGCGCGCTTATTACCAAAACCAACATTTTTTTTTCGATGAAGCCCGTTTTCATCTCAACGACTATGTAAACCAACAAAATTGCCGGTATTGGTCTTTAGCAATCCCCAAAGAGAAGCATAAAACTCAATTGCATAGTCTGAAGGTTTGATGTGCAATACACGCACATACTTTTTCGAAAATGAACGCGGCCGAGCACTAACAGTGGATTTTGATCCTAATGTTTTCGTTTTGAAATGAACGACATTTTTTATTAACACTACCTATAATATGGAGAATCGAGGGATTTTCAATTTATATTAATGAGGAATATTAACTACCTATGAATATATCAGTATTAATTTTGTGAATAATTGGCGCAATTCATTATATTCGCTTTGGCTGGTCGAATACTTTAGTGATCATTTATTCAATTATTATTATGATTTAAATGCAAAATTTGCTGATATGAATTCATTGCTTGTTCAGTATTTTTTATTGAAAAAATAATAAATATGGTTATCGAAATGTTATGCGGCGTTCCCACGAGGCGTTATTCACGACAGTGAACCACGCTTTCGTGAAATACACTTCTGTGTGAACGCATAGTTTTTAAACTTGCTCTCGTGAGGAATGCGTTCACACAGAAGTGTATTTCACGAAAGCGTGGTTCACTGTCGTGAATAACGCCTTGTGGGAACGCCGCATTAGCATGGAGTACGTGTAACTGTTATTATAGTAATTCGTGTTTTATTTATGAGTGGATTGACACAACAGGACATTGACGCGAAATGAGTTGCCTGTGCGTGATAGTTCTTTTTGTAATGCTAGATACAACTATTTCGATTTGCTTCGTCTCTGATAGAGATTAAATAAAGTCTACATTCTTTTTCCCAAAAATGGTATTAGATAAGTTGTAAAGAGTTGAACTCAAAGGCGTAGCCAGGGGGGGGTGGTTGGTTCAAACCCCCCAAACTCATATTAGGAGCTAATCTCAACCTCGTTCAAGGCAAAATGCAAGAAAGTGGTATCAAACAGAGCACCTAGGATGGCCATTTCGTCCTTATTCCTCATCACAGGATAGCTCTGAAGATACAAGGTATTTCTTGGAACCTAAAACGAAATGGCACCTTCTTTCGGGCATAAATATACCGAAGACGTCATCTCCAGATCCATACGAACAACCTTCTTCCATAGCATTAACCTTGAACGAAGTAGCGAGATGTTTACCATTTGTCGTATTGACTGAAGCGTATTTGCAGTTTGCAAACTTTACGTCCTCAGTCCACGACGCGGAGCGCTCAGGGTAACGTCAGTTGACACCGTAGAAAATAATAAGCAGTGGTTTAACTCGACATGAGATTAGCTCCGAAGTATGAGTTTATTATTGGTTGATTTCAATCGATAAATATTATTCTCTGCTTTCATTATTTTTATATTCATGGCAATGTTACGCGTTAAACCTATATGCTTATTATTTACTGAAATTTGCAAACTGCAAGTACGCTTCGGTCAATGCAACAAATGGTAAACATCTCGCTACTTCGTTCAAGGTTCATGCTATGGAAGAAGGTTGTTCGTATGGATCTGGAGATGGTGTCTTCGGTATATTTATACCTAAAAGAAGGTGCCATTTCGTTTTAAGTTCCAAGAAATACCTTGTATCATTCAGAGCTATCCTGTGCTGATGAGTCCTAATAAGGATGAAATGGCCATCCTAGGTGCTCTGTTTGATACCACTTCCTTGCATTTTGCCTTGAACGAGGACGAGATTAGCTCCGAAGGATGAGTTTAATATTGGTCGATTTCAATCGATTAATATTAATCTCTGCTTTCATTATTTTTGTATTCATGGCGATGTTAAGCGTTAAACCTCTGCTTATTATTTTTTATTTTCATATTAAACTTGCATTTACGCATCAAATCTTTTTGTATTATTCAGAAAGCTCCCGAGAAACAGCCTGTAAGTATCAGAAAGGTCATGATTCCTGTTATCATCATATATTCGTTGATTCAAGCTGAAAAATGAAAAGTTAGAAAGACGAGTACCATTGAGAAACGAAATACTGGCTAAAAATATTCCGCTTTTCGTTATAATAAATTCACATCAAGTATTTCAGTCGTATCTGCGAGAGATATTTCATTCCTAATTGGATCTTGATGGCCCTCAGCTGGAAATTTGTAAAATGCTTCGGTTCGTATTTTTTTTTTGCTTCATTAAGGTCGTACATCATGGTATTTAACGGTTGCTATTAATAGATGAATTGTATAAGGACTATCTCCTGGATTTCGAGAGTTATCTGTGATAGAATCTGAATTTGATAAGCTCTATTGACGTGCTTGAATACTCTATCTACTTTTTGAAGTAACTCGTTGTTTGGTTTTTCGGGAATTTTTGCCGTCGTTGTTGATTTGTTATCCACGTTTCACCAATTCAAGTGCCCAGCAACTTCAGGAGCTGTTATGGTGTTCTGGAAAGTGAAATAATGAAAGATGACGAAATTCCCATTCCTGAAATCAAAAAAAGAGTACAAAAAAGAAAATCTTGACTACTTTTTCAAATTGAATATTGCAGGAATGTTAATTATTGTAAATGGCAAAAGATGAAAGTACCTTAAGGTTAAGTTTTAATAAAAACTCGAAAACAATATTCGAGGGCATTCTGAGTTTCTAAAAAAAGAGTTACTCAATATGCCTTTCTTATTTATCTATCCCTCAGTTGAAAAATTTAAGAAAAGCCCTGAGCAGGAGCTTTTGAGCGCTCGTTAATTGGTGGGGCAATAAGACTATTACCTCAAAATTGAATATGGAACTTGACTTTGATACCAAATTTATAAATGCAGAATCTCATCTCAGCACAATCGGAATTATATTCGGGAAATTATTCAGAAAATGAAATACCTATGTGAAAAATATAAATTAAAAAATGTAACTCTATGGTTCTGATGATGCAATCCTCTTGAAATTTGCATGAACATTCAGTTAATGAGTTTTTATTGACAAAATAAATTTTAATTGAATCAGATATTCTGTTATGGAAATATAAAGATTCTTCTTTTCTATATTCCAAGTGAGTTTTCTATGGTTCTGTTTCTTACTATGGCCACAAAATTTTGCATGAGGTTTATCATAAGCATCTTACTTTTGGCCGCAACATTTCATCTCGATTGGTTTCGTTTTATGTGAGATATTGAGGAACAAAAATTTTGAATGGCCATATTTTATGGAATACCTTGTACGACTTTGCTGGTTAGAGAAACTTAACCGAGGCATTTGAGGTCCGAACTTACCCTGAAAATTTTGAGTCAATCCTTTCGAAAGTTACTGAGCTAATGGCCGGACTGCCCCACGGACAGAATTGACCACGGATTCTTCATCAGCGAGTTGAACCCTATCGTTTGAGACCATTTTCGACTCAAAATTCGAAAACTACAGACATTTGGGCAAAACGATATAGCACTCGTTTGAATAGAACGAGCGCTCAAAAAAAGGGGTTCAGGGATCACCAATTCTGGCTACCCACAATTGATACCAGAATGAAGTCAATGGACATTTTTCTCCATATGTATCTGATTAATTATTTGAATGATAGATGAAACATCTTGAAATAAAAAAACCTCATTGCTTAGATAACCCACATCTAAACTGCTGAAAAAATCTACGATCTGACCACTTCTCTCGGTAGGAATTCCACTTAATCTCTATAATGCATCTATGCCCAAAGCCATCGAGCTTCCACATACAATTCACAGATAAACAATTCGTCTAGAGAGACCACAGATAACAATCACAATAAATAGAGGGACGCGTTCCATTCCCGGCCTACATATGCCGACATTACCCAGTTTCCTCGTTTCGAGCACCAGCAGATATGGTGAGGCAGAAATCGTCGAAAACCGATTAAGTTTAGAGGCCAAACCCCTCAGACCTACTTCCCTCAAGATTGCCAGGGTTACTATAACTTCCTCGATAAGTCGAATATACAGGGACACTGGTCCTTTTATTCCTAATCCCAGGAGAAACCAACCGGGATCAATTAAATTATCCAGACATCGAAGAGGAAGCACTGAAACAGACCAAACACCAACAAATTATTCCGGGGAAGATGTAACAATGACATTGACATAATTCAGTCGAAATAATGACAGTCTGCTTCCTTTCTGTGATCATTGTTGAAACGTGAGAGGCCAGTTTGGCAGAATTAATTGATTATTTTGATTGCTATAGATAGACCAGAGTTCATTGTCGCCAGAATTCAATATTTGTTTCAATGGAGACGGGATGGAAGCACGCTATTGTCTCAAACGATCGTCATGGCGATTGTAAAGGAGATATGAATAAGCTGTGTTCCCTTTTTCCTCAGAGAAGCACTGATAAGAAATAAGTAACTTTTCCATATGAGTCTGAATTTTTTGCATGAGAGTTAGAACTTGATAAAAAAAATGAAAAACCTCATTGCTAAAATAACAAACATCGAAGAGCATCGCTGGAAGAAGTCTAACAATCTTGTTACTTTTCTGTCTCAAGAGAACTAATTCCAGTTGATCTCTTGGGAGCATCTATGCCCATAGCATCGAGCTTCCACAAACATTCACAGACAATTCATCTAGAGAGACCACCGATTACAATCACAATAAATATAGGGATGCGTTCCATTCCCGGCTTACATATGCCGACATTACCCGTTCCCTCGTTTTCTAGCACCAGAAAATATGGCTAGTCAGAAATCGTCGAAAACCGATTAACTTCAGCGGCCAAACCCCTCAGACCTTCATCCCTCAAGATTGCCAGGGTTACTATAACTTCCTCGATAAGTCGAATATACAGGGACACTGGTCCTTTTATTCCTAATCCCAGGAGAAACCAACCGGGATCATTAAATTATCCAGACATCGAAGAGGAAGCACTGAAACAGACCAAACACCAACAAATTATTCCGTGGAAGAGGTAACAATGACATTGATATAATTCAGTCGAAATAATGACAGTCTGCTTCCTTTCTGTAATCATTGTTGAAACACGAGAGGCCAGTTTGGCTGAATTAATTAATTATTTAGATTGCTATAGGTAGACCAGACTTCATTGTCGCCAGAATTCAATATTTGTTTCAATGGGGACAGGATGGAAGCGCACCATTGCCTCAACGATCGTCGAGGCGATTGTAAAAAAGGTATAAATGGGCTGTATTTCTTTTTTCGTCAGAGAAGCACTGATAGGAAATCAATAACGTTTCCATATGAGTCTAAATTTTTTGCATGATAGGTAGGACATGATCAAAAAATTAAAAAACCTTATTGCTAAAACAACCATCATCAAGAGCAACACTGGAAGAAATCTGAAAATCTTGCTTCTTTTCTACCTCAAAAGTACAAATTCCAATTGATATTTTGGAGCATCTATGCTCATAGCCATCGAGCTTCCATATACAATTCACAGATAAACAATTCGTCTAGAGAAACCACCGATAACATCACAATAAATAGGGAGATGCGTCCCATTCCCGGCCTACATATGCCGACATTACCCAGTTTCCTCGTTTCGAGCACCAGCAAATATGGCGAGGCAGAAATCGTCGAAAAGCAGTTAACTTTAGGGGCTAAACCCCTCAGATCTACATCCCTCAAGATTTCCAGGGTACTATAACTTCCTCTAGAAGTCGAATATACAGGAAACTGCCCCTTTTATTCCCAGAAGAAACCAACCGGGATCAATTAAATTATCCAGAAATCGAAGAGGAAGCACTGAAACAGACCAAACACCAACAAATTATTCCGTAGGAGATGTGAGAATGACATTGACATAATTCAGTCGAATAATGACAGTCTGCTTCCTTTCTGTGATTATTGTTGAAATACGAGAGGCCAGTTTGGCTGAATAAATTAATTATTTTGATTGCTAGAGGTGGACCAGACTTCATTGTCGCCAGAATTCAATATTTGTTTCAATGGAGACGGGATGGAAGCACGCTATGTCTCAAACGATCGTCATGGCGATTGTAAGGAGATATGAATGGGCTGTGTTCCCCTTTTCGCCAGATAAGCACTGATAAGTAATCAGTAACTTTTCCATATAAGTCTGAATTTTTTGCATGATAGATAGGACAAGATTAAAAAAATAAAAAAAACTCATTGCTTAAATAAGCATCATCAAAGAGTATGGCTGAATCTTGATACTTTTCTGCCTCAAAAGTACAAATTCCAGTTGATCTCTTGGGAGCATCTATGCCCATAGCCATCGAGCTTCCATATACAATTCACAGATAAACAATTCGTCTAGAGAGACCACCGCTAGCAATCACAATAAATAGAGGGATGCTTTCCATTCCCGGCCTACATATGCTGTCATTACCCAGTTCCCTCGTTTTGAGCACCAGCAAATATGGCGAGGCAGAAATCGTCGAAAAGCAATTAACTTTAGCGGCCAAACCCTCAGATCTACCTCCCTCAAGATTTCCAGGGTTACTATAACTTCCTCGATAAGTCGAATATACAGGAAACTGCCCCTTTTATTCCAGGAGAAACCAACCGGGATCAATTAAATTATCCAGACATCAAAGAGTAAGCACTGAAACAGACCAAACACCAACCAAATTATTCCGTAGGAGATGTGAGAATGACATTGACATAATTCAATCGAAATAATGACAGTCTGCGCCCTTCCTGTGATCATTGTTTAAACGTGAGAGGCCAGTTTGGCAGAATGAATTAATTATTTAGATTGCTCTAGGTACACCACACTTCATTGTCGCCAGAATTCAATATTTGTTTCAATGGAGACGGGATGGAAGCACGCTATTGTCTCAAACGATCGTCATGACGATTGTAAAGGAGATATGAATGGGCTGTGTTCCCCTTTTCGCCAGAGAAGCACTGATAAGTAATCAGTAACTTTTCCATATGAGTCTGATTTTTTTGCATGATAAATAGGACAAGATTTAAAAAAATTAAAGAAACTCATTGCTTAAATAACCATCATCAAAGAGCATCGCTGAAAGAATCTAAGCATCTTGGTACTTTTCTGCCTCAAAAGTACAAATTCCCAGTTGATCTCTTTGGACCATCTATGCGCATAGCCTCGAGCTTTCACATACAATTCACAGATAAACAATTCGTCTAGAGAGACCACCGATAACAATCAGAATAAATAGAGGGATGCTTTCCATTCCCGGCCTACATATGCCGTCATTACCCAGTTCCCTCGTTTTGAGCACCAGCAAATATGGCGAGGCAGAAATCGTCGAAAAGCAATTAACTTTAGCGGCCAAACCCTCAGATCTACCTCCCTCAAGATTTCCAGGGTTACTATAACTTCCTCGATAAGTCGAATATACAGGAAACTGCCCCTTTTATTCCCAGGAGAAACCAACCGGGATCAATTAAATTATCCAGACATCGAAGAGGAAGCACTGAAACAGACCAAACACCAACAAATTATTCCGTAGGAGATGTGACAATGACATTGACATAATTCAGTCGAAATAATGACAGTCTGCTTCCTTTCTGTGATCATTGTTGAAGCAGGAGAGGACAGTTTGGCTGAATTAATTAATTATTTAGATTGCTATAGGTAGACCAGAGTTCATTGTCGCCAGAATTCAATATTTGTTTCAATGGGGACAGAATGGGAGCGCGCCATTGTCTCAAACGATCTTCAAGCGATTGTCAAAGAGATATGAATGGGTCGTGTTCCCTTTTTCATCAGAGCAGCACTAGATTTTCGTTGAACTCATCAATTCAGCAGATGACGCGGCAATGAGGGGAAACGCCCGAAGAATGGATTGGGAACGTGAAAGTTTTCGGTATTCGAATTTTCAGTGTGTCAGAACGGTTAATGATGGTGGGAGCCTAGGGATGAGTAGATAGAGGAGGAACGAGTAATTAGATTATTCAACCGAAAATGGATCGATAAACCAGTTGAATCAGGTGGGGAGCCTACGAAATTTGTATCCGAAAAACGTCCGGAAAATTTGAAATTTATTTCCTTGTGAGGGAAATGAGTTGGAAAAGGGATCCATCAGGAATTTTGAACTCAGCTTCCATATATACAAAAATAGATGAAGTTAGGTTATTGCATTTCCTGTATTTACACATATAAGGTTATACTGATGAAATAGAACTAACTAAAAATAAGATTTTAGGTGTGTGACTACAAGATTTTGAGTGTCAATGTATACAGGGTGGGCCATCCATAACTTTCCCGAATTTTGAGCTTTGGGATGGAATAAAGATGAAACGCTTGAACAGTTCAAATTTTTTTGAAAGGAGGACAAATAAGGGTGTTCAAATGAGTTTGATATCAGTACCCCTCTAGCCGCAACCCCTTACAGCTCATTTTTGAATAGGGAAAAGGGGTCGAGCAGCACCTTGTTCGAAAGGCAATTCAATTTTCCGAATGAGTGTATTTTTTTCAGATATCGATTGGAATATAATCTGGGAGGATTCTGCGTTTCTAGAAAACTTTTTAAGTTTTCAATACCATTCTCTGAAACAAAAACATTTAAAGAATTAAATTAAGGTGAAATGCTCCTGCCTAAATCCTTGTGCTAATTTGTCAATTGCAAATTCGTTTTGAAAAAATTGTTGCCTTGCAGTAAAACTAAAAAGGAAATAAATGAAAAGGATAACGTAACGTTTCGGTGTCTATATCAGACACCTCTTCGGACAAACTTTGGAATTGTGTCTTTTTCCGCTTGTAGACTAATTGACATTTTAAGTTGTCAATAAATAGAGATGTTGATTCATTTAATTTTGGAATTTCCTGAAGTCATTTCTTTTTTCAATAAATCAATCCAAATACGATCTATTCCAACAGAAAATTAGACAAATTGTCTAATTCACCTAACAAAATACATGCTGATTTCTTAGTTTTCCTTTAATAATTATCAGGTTTCCGTCATAAGAATCTTTGGGTTGTGCCAGTGCATCATAAAATATCCGCCATTTGAACATACATGATCAGCGATTTATGACCTTGTAATGTCTCTATTTTTGATGTTGTTCTTATGTTCGCGTTTTCTTATTTCCAAAGGTCTTGATGTCTCTCCTGTATAATATTTTTCACATAAACAGGGAATATTGTAAACACTTTTTTTTATTTTTGTGTTTCATTCATTGTTTTAGTTCTGGTTAGAATAGATTTCAAATCATTTTGTGTTTCGAAAACAGTTCTTATGTTTAATTTGTAACCGATTCATCTTTTTTTTTTCTGAAAGGCCAGGAATATAAGGAATGACTTTCAACAAATTTGGTTGTTCTTGACGGTTTCGTGTTCGGACCTGATGATCATAAGAATTTTGATTAGATATTTTTCGTTCTTAATTTGAAATTGTTCTTTCTATAAAATGTGGTGGTTATTAATTATCTAGTAGAAAATCTTTGATGGAGATAATTTCATTATTTTTAAATTCAGTTGTAGATGAAATCAAAAAAGTCCTATGATAAAGTGTTTTTACAATACATTTTTCACATTCAATTGATGATTAGAATAAAAATTTAGATATCTATCCTTGTGATTTTGTTTTCGAAATATACTTATTTCAAAATGATCTATAATTTTATATTTAATTGGAACATCTAAAAAAGATAATGGGGATAATATAGCTTGCTCGAAGTCATATTAATTAGAACCTCACCACGAATTGTATATAAATTGAGCCTCAGTCAATCTGAAAGAATAGTGATAATGGAGGAAATTGAATACCCTGCTGTTATTGAAATCCTTACCAAACAAGGAAAAACCGCTCAGACTACATTGAATAAACTTGAAACCTTATTATTCGGTTTTATTCAATCTCATATTTAATGAAACATCCTTTTACAATCTTCCAAGATTACTGTCAAATTCCAAAAGTGGAAACATCTGTTCGAAAAGAAAGCTCAATTCTTCTTTTTCCAAGTTTTGTGTCAATAACGTTCAGTAAGGAAATGACACCCAGACGAATTCCACCGAATTCATCATATCGTCCCAGTGCTCCAGAACACCAACTAATCTTTACTACTCCATTAGGACCCTATAAGGTATCAGGACCTTATGTCGGCTCCCATAAAGGGGAAATTCCAAGAAATGAGATACGGATCCACGAAATTTTACCGCCGCTCGTAAAAGCCCCAAGCTGGTGGAATTCCTTGTTATACACTATAAAGTTTGACAAATCAAGACTGATTAGTTCCGGCTCTAGCTAGTTACTCATGTTTAATTCAGAAATATTTATGTGCTGAAGGTGCACTATATTGCGAGATGCTAAAAGTAGAGAGGTTGCGAGCAAAACTCTAGAATAGTTTTGGGTAAATAGACCGCGCTTGGCAGGATTAATAAAGGTGTCTCGACGGGATTTATCCTGGAACATCCTGGAGCGTGAAGTCTCATTTGGGGTTTAGGAGTGTGTTTAGGAAATGTTTGCTTTACCCGGATAGCTGATAAGCAATTTCACTATAAAATTAAGTATAAGTGATATTTATATCGAATCATTTAATCAATGTTTGATTCTAAACTTATCAGGTTATCATGTTTTCCAATTTGAAGTGTGTAGGTACGAAGTACGAAGAACTCTTCTGTACATTGTACAAGAATGTAAAGGGTAATGAATCGGAGTTATTCGTGAGGATTCTGAGAGATGGCGTTGTTTCGGTTATAGTACCAGGAGAAATACGTCAGATCCCGAAATAAAAGGTCCCTGATGGTGGAATTCTTTATTGTACACTATAAAGTTTGACAAATCAAGACTGATTAGTTCCGGCTCTAGCTAGTTACTCATGTTTAATTCAGAAATATTTATGTGCTGAAGGTGCACTATATTGCGAGATGCTAAAAGTAGAGAGGTTGCGAGCAAAACTCTAGAATAGTTTTGGGTAAATAGACCGCGCTTGGCAGGATTAATAAAGGTGTCGCGACGAGATTTATCCTGAAACATCCTGGAGCGTGAAGTCTCATTTGGGGTTAAGGGGTGTGTTTAGGAAATGTTTGCTTTACCCGGATAGTCGTTGAGCTGCTAAGCAATTTCACTATAAAATGAAATGAGTGATATTTGTTTCGAATCATATAATCAGTTTTAGATTCTAAACTTACCAGGATATAAGGTTTTCAATTTGAAGTATGTAGGTATGAAGTACGAAGAACTCTACTGTACATTGTATAAGAATGTAGAGGGTAATGAATCGGAGTTATTCGTAAGGATCCTGAGAGATGGCGTTGTTTCGGTTATAGTACCAGGAAAAATATGCCAGATCCAGAAATAAAAGGTACCTGATGATGAAATTCCTTATTGTACACTATAAAATTTTGAAAATCAAGACTGATTATTTCCGGCTCTAGCTAGTTACTCATGTTTAATTCAAAATATTTATGTGCTGAAGGTGCACTATATTGCGAGATGCTAAAAGTAGAGAGGTTGCGAGCAAAACTCTATAATAGTTCTGGGTAAATAGACCGCGCTTGGCAGGATTAATAAAGGTGTCTCGACGGGATTTATCCTTGAACATCCTGGATTTTCATCCAGGATGTTCAAGGATAAATAAAGGCGTTAGTTCCTTCATTTCAGATAAACCTCAGTAGGGGAAAACCCGGATAGATGCCCCACTTTTTGAATTTGCCTCATATTTCTGAAAATGTTGATTTTATATGTGTAATTTCTATGAGTGTAGGAAGCTCCATTATTTGATTTGAAACACTCAGACTTTTCTCTGATATAGCAATCCCCTTGTTGTAGAACCCTTTTCTTGGGGATAGATGCCTACAAGTATGGATAGTTGCCCCACCATGAAAATACCTGGAGGGATAGATGCCCTTCATACTGTGTGAACCAAAAACCCAACTAAATACAATGAGATTTTCTATGCTTGAAACAGCAACTTTATTTACGCAACATGGACCGAATAACAACAATTGTGCATTTTTAATTGAAATTTAAAAGCATATATAAAACGAAAAGTTGCATTCTTCATATTAACATAAAGCATTATTCCACACATTCATGATAAATTAATGAAATAATCAGTCTCAAAAAAATGATCAGGAATCAGGTTAAAAATCAAAATAACACAATGAATCGAAAATCTGCTAAGAAGATATGGTTTTAGTGTAGATGTCCTAAGGGGCACCTATACCTCAAAAAATCAGGGCAACTATCCTTTTCAATAGGGATAGATGCCCTAATTTTTTTTAATAAATTAAGAAGAAAACAAAAACTATTTGTAATCAGATGTACACTTAATGAAACACTGTATTGACGTAATAAAAAATTACTGAATTTATTACCACTTCAAAAGTTATACAGCGGCAAATACGTACCTCTAAACTTTGGCGTGTTTGTGAAGTTCGTTGCGGAGATGATCGCACACACTAGGGAAAAACGGCTTCACTTTACAATAACCCTTACAGAACTGTAGCAACTACTTATAAAATAAATTTTTTGATATATATTTCGGAAGTTAGGTATTTTGAAAATGGAGCATCTGTCCAACTGAAGCATCTATCCGGGTTTTACCCTATATTGTGCGACAATAACAAAAATAAAGCATCATTACTTCAAATGAAAAGTTGTTGTGAAAAGTCGCTTTGTATTCATTTCTTTACTTCTCTCATAAAACTCCACTCCGCAGCGTCATCACCTTCTTCTTCTTCTGTGGTTCGCCACATCAAGATTCTTCAATGGCCCAATTCCATCAACATTTCTAGCAATCCTGAAAGTTTACTTTATCTCCAGAAACGCTTCTCAACGTTTTCATCCAGATACCTCACAGCAATTCCCCGTTCTCTTTCAAACTTAATGAGGAAAGTATTCTGAGCAATTTAATGCGCGTAATGTTCCACGGCCAACTGCAATGGGGACCGATCCGCATTATAACCAAAACAAGGCAGTTATTTCGGTAGTTACTGCTATATTGTTATTCCGGAAACGTCTTCAGCAGGATGTCACCATTAGGAAACCACTAGAAAAACTTTTACGCGATTAAAAATCCCTAATGAGACCTCCGGCTGGTGTTTTTTTGCGTCTTGCCGAGAAACTTGTTATTTTGAGGGGCTTGAAACGCTTATATAGGGCGCAATTTAAAGTGTCGACAAGTTGATGGATAAAATCTACATAATTCTGCGATTTTGAGTCCTACTCGTTGAGAAGGGTAGTTGGGTTAGTTACAAAACTTTCGGGTTCAGTTATATTAAAGGATGGATCACCGTTGGGAATTTTGAGGATTGATATAATTTGGAGTTAGAACGTTTCCTTTGAAATTAAGGTTTTTAATTGGGTTATGATGAAAAAATATCACTTTTCGAAACCGGTGTTGCCGGAATTGAATACTTCCGTTTTCGACCACCCATATGCTCTATTATCTGAAAAAACTATTCTTTCTGAATACTTTCAAACTGCAGTGGGGCCGATCCTTATAATGACCAAACCAAGGCAGTTATTTCGGTAGTTACTGCTATATTGTTATTCCGGAAACGTCTTCAGCAGGATGTCACCATTAGGAAACCACTAAAAAACTTTTACGCGATTAAAAATCCCTAATGAGACCTACGGCTGGTGTTTTTTTGCGTCTTGCCGAGAAACTTGTTATTTTGAGGGGCTTGAAACGCTTATATAGGGCGCAATTTAAAGTGTCGACAAGTCGATGGATAAAATCTACATAATTCTGCGATTTTGAGTCCTAGTCGTTGAGAAGGGTAGTTGGATTAGTTACAAAACTTTGGGGTTCAGTTAGATGAAAGGATGGATCACCGTTGGGAATTTTGAGGATTGATATAATTTGGAGTTAGAACGTTTTCTTTGAAATTAAGGTTTTTAATTGGGTTATGATGAAAAAATATCACTTTTCGAAACCGGTGTTGCCGGAATTGAATACTTCCGTTTTCGACCACCCATATGCTCTATTATCTGAAAAAACTATTCTTTCTGAATACTTTCAAACTGCAGTGGGGCCGATCCTTATAATGACCAAACCAAGGCAGTTATTTCGGTAGTTACTGCTATATTGTTATTCCGGAAACGTCTTTAGCAGGATGTCACCATTAGGAAACCACTAGAAAAACTTTTACGCGATTAAAAATCCCTAATGAGACCTCCGGCTGGTGTTTTTTTGCGTCTTGCCGAGAAACTTGTTATTTTGAGGGGCTTGAAATGCTTATATAGGGCGCAATTTAAAGTGTCGACAAGTTGATGGATAAAATCTACATAATTCTGCGATTTTGAGTCCTACTCGTTGAGAAGGGTAGTGGGATTAGTTACAAAACTTTCGGGACTTCGGGTTCAGTTATATTAAAGGATGGATCACCGTTGGGAATTTTAAGGATTGGTATAATTTCGAGTTTGTACGTTTTCATCTGAAATGAGGGTTTATAGTTAGGTTACGTTGAAAAAATATCTTTTTTTTGAATCCGGTAGGTTGCCGAAATTAGAAACTGCCGTTACCATCCATATGCTATATTATCTGAATAAATTATTCTCTCTGAATACTTGCCAACTGCAAGAAGACCTATTCTTTCAATGACGAAAACAAGTTAGTTATTTCGGTAGTTACTGCTATATTGTTATTCCGGAAACGTCTTCAGCAGGATGTCACCATTAGGAAACCACTAGAAAACTTTTACGCGATTAAAAATCCCTAATGAGACCTCCGGCTGGTGTTTTTTTGCGTCTTGCCGAGAAACTTGTTATTTTGAGGGGCTTGAAACGCTTATATAGGGCGCAATTTAAAGTGTCGACAAGTTGATGGATAAAATCTACATAATTCTGCGATTTTGAGTCCTACTCGTTGAGAAGGGTAGTTGGATTAGTTACTAAACTTTCGGGTTCAGTTATATTAAAGGATGGATCACCGTTGGGAGTTTTAGGGTTGATATAATTTCGAGTTTCTACGTTTTCATCTGAAATAAGGGTTAATAATTAAGTTTCGATGAAAAGATATCACTTTTTTGAACCCGGTGGGTTGCCGAAATTGAAAACTGCCGTTTTTTGACCACCCATATGCAGTGGGACCGATCCTTATAATGACGAATACAAGGCAGTTATTTCGGTAGTTATTGCTATATTGTTTTCCGGAAACGTCCTCAGCAGGATGTCATCATTAGGAAGCCAATAGAAAAACTTGTTATTTCGAGGGGCTAGAAACGCTTATATCGGGCGCAATTTAAAGTGTCGACGAGTTGATGAATAAAATCTACACAATTCTGCGATTTTGAGTCCTAATCGTTGAGAAGGGTAGCTGCATTAGTCACAAAACTTTCAGGTTCAGTTATATGAAAAGAGTTTGTACGTTTTAATTTGAAATGAAAGTTTATAATAAGGTTATGTTTAAAAAATATCACTTTTTTGAATCCGGTGGATTGCCGGAATATTTAATGCCGTTTTTTGACCACCCATATACTATGTTATCTGATTAAACTATTCTTTCTGAATACCTGTCAACTGCATTGGAACCGATCCTTATAATGACCCAACCAAGGCAGTAATTTCAGTAGTTACTGCTTTATTGTTATTCCGGAAACGTCTTCAGCAGGATGTCACCATTAGGAAACCACTAGAAAAACTTTTACGCGATTAAAAATCCCTAATGAGACCTCCGGCTGGTCTTTTTTTGCGTCTTGCCGAGAAACTTGTTATTTTGAGGGGCTTGAAACGCTTATTTAGGGCGCAATTTAAAGTGTCGACAAGTTGATGGATAAAATCTACATAATTCTGCGATTCTGAGTCCTACTCGTTGAGAAGGGTAGTTGGGTTAGTTACAAAACTTTCGGGTTCAGTTATATTAAGGGATGGATCACCGTTGGGAATTTTGAGAATTGGTATAATTTGGATTTTGTACGTTTAATCAGAAATGAGGGTTTATAATTATGTTACGATGAAAAATATCACTTTTTCGAATCAGGTGGGTTGCCGAAATTGAATACTGCAATTTTTGACCACTCATATGCTATATTATCTGAAGGAACTATTCTTCCTGAATATTTGCCAACTGTAGTGGGCCGATCCTTATAATGACAAAAACAAGGCAGTTATTTCGGTATAACTGCTATATTGTTATTCCGGAAACGTCTTCAGCAGGATGTCACCATTAGGAAACCACTAGAAAAACTTTTACGCGATTAAAAATCCCTAATGAGACCTCCGGCTGGTGTTTTTTTGCGTCTTGCCGAGAAACTTGTTATTTCGAGGGGCTTGAAACGCTTATATAGGGAGCAATTTGAAGTGTCGACAAGTTGATGGATAAAATCTACATAATTCTGCGATTTTGAGTCCTACTCGTTGAGAAGGGTAGTTGGATTAGTTGCAAAACTTTCGGGTTCAGTTATATTAAAGGATGGATCACCGTTGGGAATTTTGAGGATTGATATAATTTCGAGTTTGTATAGGGTGGGCAAAATTGGTGCTGCATGAAATAAAACTTTTTAACCCGAGGAGATCAACTGCATTCCTCTATCTTCTTTCGTTATATAGTAGGCCAAAATTGAAATTTGAGCGATTTCAACTATGGTCATTTTCTTTACTTTACTGTTTATGCTAGGACGTTGAAATAAAAACATTATAGAGACACTATTCTGACAGCAGAATCCAGTTGCATACTCTGATTTTTTCTTATATTTTTATTTGCTGAGTTATAACATAAAGTTTTGTTTTTTCTTAGAGAAACAGTAGTTTGAATGACTTAGAAAGAATCGCCATTTCCTTCCGTTTCGGCAATGTATCGTATGTTATACATTGCCCTCAGATTCGTAAAGATATCATGACAAACACAACTTTATGTTATAATTCAGTAAATAAACCTCTTAGAAAAAATCAGAGTAAGCCACTGGATTGCTATCAGAAAAGTGCCTGTACTTATAATGTTCTTATTTCAACATCTTAGCATAAACAGAAACGGAGGAAATGACCTAAGTTGAAATCGCCGAAATTTCAATTTTGGACTCTTACTCGGAAACGAAAGGAGATGGAGGAATGCAGTTTTCATCTGAACTAAGGGTTAATAATTCGGTTATGATGAAATAATGTAACTCTTTTGAATCGATAAACTTCCGGAATTGAATACTACGCGATTAAAAAATCCCTAATGAGACCTCCGACTCGTGTTTTTGCGTCTTGCCGAGAAACTTGTTATTTTGAGGGGCTTGAAACGCTTATATAGGGCGCAATTTAAAGTGTCGATAAGTTGATGGATGAAATCTACATAATTCTGCGATTTTGACTCCTGATCGTTAAGAAGGATAGTTGGATTAGTCACAAAACTTTTGGGTTCAGTTATATGAAGGGATGGATCACCGCTGTTGCTGGGAGTTTTGATCATTGAAATAATTTCGAGGTTGAAGGATGATGATTTGGGTGTGGTCGAATAATAGCATTTTTTTAATCGCATAGACTTCTCGGAATTGAAAACTGCCGTTCTTTAATAATATGATATATTATCTGGAGACAGCTGGAGATTCTTTCTGACCACTTGCTTCATTCTATACCAATAAGACTCGGAACTTAGCATCCACTGCCACCATAGAATCTGTAGACCATCGCTCCTACTTGCTGTCCTTTAAAATTCCATATCAATTCAATGCAAATGTTTCCATTTTCATAACTAATACACCCTGAATTCAAGGTTGAAGTCACTGGTTATTCACTGATTTATGTGCTTCTGAATTTATTCCTCAATGTTATTACACTAAGGGGTCGTTTATACTGGCCCGTAACTTTAACTTTTCCCTTACCCTAAGAATTGAAACATAGACATTTCATGCTATGGTTTATACTCGAACTTTAACTTATTCCCTCACCTAGAAGTTTTTCATTCATAATTTAAGGGCATAAGTTACGGGCCAGTATAAACGACCCCTAATAGTTCTCGATGATCGCATTTCAGTTGTTCTCGAGATTATTCTGCTTGTCGATGTTTCAACTCTTGTTTCGGCAGCGTATGTGAGTACTGGTATGTCCTCGTCTTGCCATGGCTTTATTGTTTCAAATAGTTTCTCTTTAGTATCCAGCATTCTCTGCCGTCCTGTGTGCTCAAGATTAAGCTTCTTCTACGATCCTTAGCAGCCAGATTATAGACTCTCAATAACTGCTCTGACACTACATCTCATCTGCGAACCTCCCTAGTGATGTAATGATCAAGAAAGTGAGCACTGAGAAAAACTTCAGGACATTGCTAAGTGAAAGAGAGGATTGGAAACGGGAGTACACCGACTATAATCTCAAAGAAAATATCGTAAAATGGTATACAGATGGTTCCAAAATCTCTACAGGAGCAGGCGCTGGGATAAACGGGCCAAGTACCAAGTGTGCACTGTCGCTAGGCTCCTGTATGAGCGTCTCTCAAGTGGAAATCTTAGCTATCGAAAGATGTCTAGATATAAATCTAGAAAGAAACTATCAGAAGTGCGATATAGCCATACACTCAGATAGTCAAGCTGCTATTAAAGCACTGAGCTCCTACGTCAGCGTCTCCCTAAAATGATCTGGGAGTGCCGGAATAAACTCAATGAGGTCTTTTTAATCTGGGTTACCTGCCACTCGGGAATCAAAGGAAACGAAGAGGCCAATACACTTGCCAAAGAGGGCTCACGAATGTCACTCATCGGCCCAGAACCCTTCTGTGGTATATGTAATGTACCTATAAGAAGGAGTTTCTGGAGAAGGAAGGGCCGAGAGGGAAAAACTCTGGCGGAATCTCCCAGGGATGGATCATTTCACTGAGTTCCTTCAGAACTTTGAGACAACGGGATCCGAAAGATATCTGGATCTCGGTAAGAAGCAAATGCACCTCCTCACTGGCTTTCTTACAGGACACTGTCACCTTAGGAAGCACCTTTTGGGGATGGGATTATCGAACACTGACGAGAATAGGTTCTGTTGGGAGGACAAAGAAACCTCCATTCACCTAGTCACGGAATTCCTTGGCATTGCGAGCCTAAGGAGAGCATGCCTTGGGTGAGAAACTTGTAAGAGTGAGGAACTAGCCTCGCTGAAGCCTTCACAGATATTAGATTTCATTAGATCTCTGAAACTGGAAGGCAAGCTGTGAAGGGTTTGGCCAGAAAAGCTCTGTAAGGGGGCACAATAGACCTTAAGGTCGCAGTGAAACGTAAGCACTTTTTTAAACTAAAATACCTGCTCTGACATAAGATCCACTTTCAGTAGTTCATAGCAGATGAGCTTTTTGGAATATGGTCTTTGATTCATATCGGATTTATATTGATTATTTGAATTCTCCCACTAGACGCTGGGGTTCTTTGGCGTCATCCACATAATATAATTCAGCTCTGATCTTACCACTCAATGATAAAATAATATATATATTCTTTTGAAATCAAGAGCTAACATAATACATACATAAAACAAAAATAAAAATCCCTAACTGAGGTTGGTGCAAAACGGGGTACCATACTATTTTTCGTATGATACCAGAGCTCAGGGAAAACCCCAGTAGAAAAAACCCTGTCTCGCCGTTTCAACAAAAATGACACTTAAAAACTATTAGAATATTGAAGGATTCCTTCTTCATTCAGACCGAACGATAACCCTCTCCAGGATGCCTTCGGAATTCTGAAAACGAGAAAATCAAAGCAGTAAAAAGGAACAGAAAAATAAAATGATTGAAACTCTATTAAATCGATTTAAAATTAATAACCCAATTCAAAAACGAATCGCTAATTTCATGTATAGCTCTCAAGCCATCCTGAAATTTATATATGGAACAGTTATTTATCAGGTGTTCAATTGTCTCCTCTGCTTCTCCGCATTCGCAACTAGGACTCTCAACTGAATTCCATCTGAAAAGCATACTATTGCAACGTCCATGACCTGTTCTTATACGATTGAGAACAGTCCATATTTCCTTGGAAGATCAAATCCAGGAACTTTATTCGAGGGATCAGTTATTAAATCTTTGTTCTGTATATTACATAAATTCCACTCGGATTGCCAAATTGATTTATCACTTCATTTGAGTTCAGAAAAGAATTTGACCAAAAGGTTTACGGGATTTTATCGAGGAATCTTATTGTCTGGAATATATGAGAGTATTTGATATGAATTTGTCGAAAAATTAAATTTGTTCCAAATTTTCGAAGTAATGACCTGCCTGCGGATATGTGGAGGAGAAATGTTTGAAAGAACTGGTAACCATGGAGTTGGTGTTGATTTTATTGTTCCAGTTACTATTCTCATGAAAAATTTAATTGTGCATCGATCTTATGTACATGTGCACTGTTGAGCCAAACGGGGCAACAATATTCAGCAGTAGAGTACACTAAGGCTAGAGCTGCAGTACGAAGAGTTGTTGCGTCCGCACCCATGAAGTACCAGCAAGTTTTTGAATTATATTATTTCTTGTTTTTAGCTTCATTCGTAAATCATCCAAATGGGCTTTGAAATTAAGAGAAGAATCTAGTTTTACGCCTAGATATTTAGGATTGAAATTATGTTTGAGAAAAGAATTACCAAAAAGTACGTTCAATTTTCTATATTTCTGATGATTATCCAAATGGAAACACGAGACTTCGGTTTTGTTAGCATTTGGACATAAACGCCAGTCGAAGAAATATTTTTAAAAAAAAAAAATATAAAATTTCAAATTCAAAAAATTTGGTGACCAAATTTCAACCCGAAACTTACGTGAGAAAAGTACGCGATTGTTGAAAAATGGTCGTTTTTTCGTTACACCGTGCAACTGTCGAATAGATTTTATCATCTTTTAACTGGTTTAGAAGTTCAGTACCTATTGGTCATTTGAAATATCATAAAGTGAGTTTCAGGCACGTGCGATAGTGGCTCGCTTTCCGATCGCATTTTCTGTTAGTTGTTTAGAATTTATGACGGAATTTCTAGTTACCTACGTGCCCGATACGGCTCGTTTGTTCCAAGCTCGTGCCCAGGATAAACCGCAATAGAAGTTGTTCATAAATAGTTCCGAAAGAGTTATTGGCATTCCTGATAGATTTTTTCAATACTTGTCACTTCCGTACATCGTTTTCCAGTTGAACGCTTTTAGATGGTGGAATTTTTACTTCGTTACGAGGCTTCACACTTCACGCCTTCTTCTTTTATTTTTAATTAGTTGGAATTCTCTCGAAGCCAGGAAACTTGAAAGGCGGGTGTTTTTTTAGATGTATGAGATATTTCCATGGTTGTTGCGGATGGTTTGAAAGCTGAAAATGTTGAACAGTGTAAAACTTTCCTTTTGATAATTCTTTACGAATCGTTTGTTGCCAGAAAAATACCAATTGTGGCAATTTGTTCGAAAAAAAATTAGAAATGCCCTGAGCAGGAGCTTTGAGAGCTCGTTCTTTGGTGAATCAATGAGACTATAACCTCAAAATTTCATATAAGATTTGAGATTGATACCAAATATATGAACGAGAATCACAGCATAATCGGAATTATATTCTGAAAATCATTCGAATGATGAAATATGTAAAAAATAATAATTACAAAAATTAATTCTATGGTTCTGATAATGCGATCCTCTTGAAATTCTGCATAATCATTCAGTATATCAGTTTTGATTCACAAAATGAATTTCACTTGAATCGGATATCCCGTTATGGCAATATGAAGATTCTTATTTTCAATATTCCAATTGAATTTTCTATGGTACTGTTAGCACTATGGCCACAAAATTCTGCATGAGGCTTGTTATCAGCATCTTGCATTTGGCCGTAACATTTCATTCCGATCGGTTTTGTATTTTCTGAGATATTGATTTGGGCAAAACGATATAGCACTCGTTTGAGTAGAACGAATTAGAATTTGTTCGTAAAGTGCATAGCATTCCGTGTATTTATTGATCGTTGTCATAATCACATACGTTTTTCGATTCCAAATCACCTCATGATTTTTATGGAAATATTTCATCATATTCAACTGAGAACTCGTGAAATACAAAAAATAATGTGTGATACCTACTCGTACAGAAGGCTCACTTCAACACTCGTTCATCCAAAAACTTGACATGTTACACATATTGAATTGAACTTTGTTTTCGATTTAAATAATAACAAGGGGTCCTTTTCACATTGCTGAATTAGAGGAGCAAAAATAAAAATCAATAATAATCAACAATCGCTCTATTGTTTCCCAAAATACAATGCCTACATGCGTTTGAAACAATAGTCGATGCACGTTTTCCTCTTTGGTCGAGATACCCCAAAACATGCATTTTGGGACGAATCCACCTCTTTTTCAGGTGTTAAAAAACGATCTCTCAGTTTTTTATGTAGGATAAATGTGTATATCGAACGTAAACAAATTCTTTTGGCAGTTATATGTAAAGGGGCCCACTCACTAAGAAGGAAGAATGCGCAGTTAAGTATCTGCACGTTTGCTGTAACGCAAACGTGTGCATTCATATTTCCCACACACATACACTTTTGCGTGTTGGTTTGGATGTGCGACAAGCGTGAGATGACGTCGAAAAAAGATCTGATGTTAATGGCAGTGGCGTGTCTTGTTATTAAGGAAAAAATGTCCAAGGTATAAATATCGAACCCGACACTGTGTTGCTAAACATATGAAACGTGCAGAGACTTGTTGCCCATACACAGTCGTTTTTGGTCATTCTTCCACGTACGGTGAAGAATGTACACGCCACACGACGGAGATGATTGCGCTTTCCAAATTTACGCCATACACACACTGTTTTAACTGTACCCCGTACAACGCGCATGATGAATCTTTTGCGTTTCTCTAATATTTCTGAATATGCATACACCCAAAAATATCGAACTTTGCGATAGAGGTGTCAGTTTCTAGATTACAATATAAAGGATATCCAATCCAGAAATGGAGGGTTTTCTAATGAGTTGTTGTGTTATTTCGATATGCAAAGAAATATGTCATTTTTCAATTTGAATTTTTGGATGTTTATTTCATTATAAAGAAGAAGCTATTACGTTGATAGTGGAAAATAACATTAGTCAAATGACTACCACGACCACGCTTACAGGACCATATCCTTTTAATGAAATTTTCCATAACCAAATCGCAAAGTGGCTGCCCTATGTTCTCGATAGCCTCACGAATTCCATCTTTGAGGTCTTGAATCGACGCTGGGCTAGTGGTGTAGACCTTCTCTTTCACGTGGCCCCAAAGGAAGAAGTCCCAAATTGTTAAATCACAAGATCTCGGTGGCCAATTGTGATCACCTCTTCGAGAGATAACACGGTCCGGAAACAATCAGCAAAGACAGCAAATCTTTATGCAAAATACGGTGTAATGACGTAATTCCAAAGAACGACAAGGAATGGACAAACCTGGGTTTTCTTCAACACTTTCGGCTACAACAGCAATATTTTCGGCTGTTCTTGAGCGACGTGCACGGGTTTAATTCTTCACATTACTAACCTTTCTCTACAGGTCGAATTTTCCACCAACTTCTTTATTGCGGTCCGAAAATGTGCTTCACGACGACCCAATAATGTTCGAGTTCTACGAACCGTCTCTGCCAGATTTTCACCATCTTTATAGTGAATTTTAACAATTTCAATGCGTTCTCGAAGCGTGTATCGATCCATTTTTTTTAATGACGTAGTTGTCAAATGTCAAAAATGACAGCCTTAAACGTGACATCTACCGAAAAGCGGGATATTCAAAATAATACCTCTTATTGGAAAACCGTTTATAAAAAGGAACTCATATTCAGTTGAGAAATAGGAAATAATTATAACTGAGATATGAACAGACACCTGTCGACATCTCTGAAAGAACCCTAAATCACCTCTTCCAACAGCCCCTAAAGGGGTTACATCCCTTCCCATCACAAGAAATATCAAGAGGCAGTTTGCTCTCACTTCATTTCTATTCATTCCAAACTGCTTTCATTTCACCAACAACAATTACACGTCTGTCTACACTCGATCTCAGAGTGGAACGTCATCACAAAACTGAATCATTACATTAATGAGCTGTAATATGATGTAGCAGATTGTCTCCAGTTTCAAAATGGCGCGGATACTTGAAGATAGAGAGCAGAATACGGAGCCTGTCTCATTAATTCACATCGGGCTTGGCCTGATTTGATCCGGATCCTGGATAAGGCCCAGCGCACGTATATTGTTATGGCCATATCACGCGTGAGGCTTGCGATGCGACGTGGTGTATGGAAACAATTACCATTGGTTTGTATGGAATTTGCGTTCGTTCCGGAAGTAGATCTGAGGGGTGCCTTGATTAATTTCTGGTTCTAGTAGGCCTTGAAGTAGCAGGAACGCATCATTTGAGCTTGGGTATACAGGAGGTCTTCTTTTGAATGAGCTTAATATGAAATTATATTATGTTCAACTGATGAATCAAGCTGAAAGCTGAATATCAGCATTCAGAACTCCGTCAAAACCGAGACGACTCGAAGGGAATATCTGAGATTCTCCGAAATCGCTTGATTGTAGAGATTTCAATAAGTATTACTTTATACTATGAATGGGAATTACCTGAATCATATCCGGAAAACTCACGAAGCCATGACGCGAAGTTAAGTTATGAAGCTTCGAATTTTTCATTCTACTCATATAAGAATTCAACACTTTCTCCAATATCAAGTATGTAAGAACAAAAAGTAACAATCTGAGTTGTTCACCCAGGAATCAAAGAAAACGAGAAGGCTTACACACTATCTAGTAAAAGAGTACAAACGCCACTTACTGCCTCCAAACCCTTCTGTGGAATGTAAGTAAGGTGAATGCACCTTTAAAAAATAATTTTTAGAGAAGGAAGAAACTGAAAAAGAAGCACCTTGAAAGGATCTTGAAAGAATAGGCCATTCCAGAACATTTCTTGCAAAAATGAGTTAATCCTCCATACTGACTTTCTTACAAGACATTGTCGTTAGAGGAATGGGTTAACAGAAGTTGAAGGGTGTGGATTCTGTTGGGAATCACAGAAAACGAGGCCAATACACTTGCCAAAGAGGGCGCACAAATGTCATTCATCGGCCCAGAACACTCTTGTGGTATAGGTTAATGTACCTTTAAGATAGAGCTTCTGGAGAAGGAGAAAGCCGAGAGGGAAAAACTCTGGCGGAATCTCCCAGGGATGGATCATTCCACTAAGTGCCTTCGGAACTTTAAAACAGCAAGATCCAAAAGATATCTGGATCTTGGTAAAAAACAATTACACCTCCTCACTGGCTTTCTTACAGGAGACTGTCGCCTCAGGAAGCACCTGTTGAGGATGGGATTATCGGACACTGACGAGTGTAGGTTCTGTGGGGAGGAGGAAAAAGCAGAATCAAGTCAAATGAAGAAATGGTTCTGAAACAAACATTATGTGACGAACATAAAAATTGTATGCTCAAGATATATCAGGAGTAATTAATGAAGATAGCTCGTTTCTTACATGCATTTTGTATTTCACATAGAGAGTTTAAAGTTTCCTTTGAAACATTCTTCATTGTTCATTGAATGAATTGATTTGTTCATAAGATAATTCTTATGAATTGTCGGTTCCAAATATCCTGATTCAAACTTAAGGAAGCACCTCTACCTACAGTTACATGCATGTTATACTCGATAAATGAGAATTGAGAATTGTTATGAATTTTAAACAAGATAACCTCTCACTCGGACTCTCGACTCGAAAACGCGTCGAACGGCAAGGCTACGCGTAGCCATCGTATACTAAACGTTAGTTTACGATGGCTACGTTGCAACGTTGCATTGAAAGTGGCAAATTATTTCCGAAACTACCAACCTTAGAAAATGAAACCAAAGCCTACGTTGTGCATCTTTGCATATGTGAACGGAGTATAGGATGGTGTAAGAAGTGAGGTTTATTGTACTTGGATCTCAATAATGTATAATATAAGTTTTAGCCGCAAATCCCGAACTGAATCTCTCTTCACAGAGTCCAATTCAATATGTGTAACAATGGTTAACCTATGATCCAAGACCATGTTCCGAAAACATCTAAATCCACATTAAATTACGTATGCTGCTTGTGTTTAGAGGTACAGCAGTGGGGAAACAGATTTTCTAAGGCAATTAGTATAATAGGTTCGAATAGATTTCGAGCACATCTGGAATCCCATAGGGCATAATGATACGTTGGAAATTGTCGCATCTGCTAGATAGGCATTGTCGGAAGGCAGCTTATATGGAAGGGAACCTCTGCAGTATGCTGGTGCTAGTTTGATTACTTCGAATTCGTGGCTTTACATGACTTGAATTGTTGGTATTCAAAGGGGAATCTAGGAATCAATTGGGAGTATTAAATGCAGGAAGTTAGTGTGGGTCTATTAGAAAGAGAATTGGAAGATCCTGCGAGGTAGCGAATATAGCGGAAGGCTCTTGTACGTGGATGAGATCGAACTCATTAGTTGGGATGAATTCATTCAATTAGGTATCTCCAGAATATGAAAGGGATGTCCAGAAGAAAATGCAGAACGCCTTACGCATGAAAAAAATTTCATTTTTAGGATAAAATAATCAAATTTAAATTATTTCATATGAAAATCATGAAATCAATTGAATTTCCTTCATCAAATCATTGTTTACAGGTTTTTCTTCATTTTTTCTATTGGTATTAGATTCTGCTTTCAGGTTTTTCGATTCTCATCATATTAACGTCTCCATTTTCATCTATGGGTCCTTTTACATTTTCATCATGTTCTTGTATTTCATCCTCAGTGATTGCTTCTTCTATATCCTATAATAAAGTATCGATATTTTCTGCTAGTGAAACATAATCTTTCATTCAACCATAGTCCCGTTCATCAGATAAATCTGGAATATCTGATTCCACATCCTTTTCCAACTAAGTACAGCATTGTCGCCTGAGTCATGGGTTTTTCCGTGATTATACATGATCTGCAAAAAAAATCGTATAATTCCAACAAAACTCCGGTTACTGCAATGAGCCAAAAATAGGACCTTCAGTGTAATTGTCCCTACCCAGGGATATATTTTTTAGGGTCATTAGAGGCCTTCGTAATAATGAATGAGATACAAACCAATGATAAAATCAAATAAAACATGCTTAGATAAATAAATACAGTACACTTTTTCCTAAATGGAAAGGAAAGATTTGAATTCGTACAGAAAGGCGTTACCAACATGCGCACTCAACAATCGAAAACAGCATGTCTATTTTTTCAGTTAGAAATAATTTTCAAGAAGGGCGCTGCTTGTAATAACGTATGCACTAGATGTCCTCCTCGAGGTACGTGAACACTGGACTCGAAATAACCCCATATACGAAACATATGATTGTATGAATATCGATGACCCTGTGGAGGGACAAATACACTGAAAGGGTGAAGACCTTACATTGATGAAGGTGAATAGTACGAAGTATCTGAAAGAATATTATATTTTAATAGTGATTTCTATTAAGGAACTGTTCAGTCCTTGTGGTCGATATAAAATCTCCATCTCTTTGTTTGAATATGTACAATATATTGAAATTTTCATCATCTGATTCATAATAAGTGAATCATTTACATTCTTTATGGCATATTGACCTGGGTTTGAACTTTTTATCTTTAGATTCTAGTTTGCTTAACTTCTCTAGACAGTAGTTTATCCTGTTTTATTGATCATAGTCCCAACCCTTTCAAGCTGAGGCAACTGTAATTATTAACAGAACTGGGTTTCAAAAATTCTTCTAATTTTTTTGGTATTTCAACCGAAGAGTATTACAGTCTCGAATTCTTGAGATATTTGCTCAAATGTGACTTATTTCGTACCAAGAACTCGAATGCATTCAATTGTGAAAAATCTGAGAAAAGAAGTAATTCTGTGTGGCCGTAAACACTCCAACTAAATACAGAAAACTTCAAATTTTTGTAATAGGTGTGGGGTCGGAGTAGCTCAGTTCCCCCTTTCTCTCTCTAAAACTCAAAACGTTAATTTCTCCAGGACTCTACCTTTTCGTTTCGAATAGCCGAGCAAACAGTAGAAAACCTTTTTGAGATTTTGCTACGCATATGAAGGTTTGAAATATTCACAAAATACATTTAGAAGATGCCATTAGTCTAGATAAAACCATATGATTAAATCCTGTGATCTGATTGGCACTCCATTTCACCACCTATGTCATTCATAAACGCTTTATTGCCAAATAATCTTCTAAATTCCGTTGTCCTTTACTTCATTGAATTCATAGAAGCTTGCATCGAGGTATTCTGTGGTTTTGCGTAAGCTTGTCATAGTAAGGGAAGGTATATCGCTTCGACTAGGAATTCTCGTATTGAATTAGGAAAGGTATTGCTCGGGCAATAGAATGGGTCCTGCTATCCCTCGTACTGAATGGAAAATTAGTTTAGACTGATCCTTATTGGTTTCCGAATTCCATTGAGTGCTGGGAACTAGTTTACACAACGCATATGTCTACCTGAAATTGAACTATTTCTACTTCATTGCCTATTTAGATATACAGTGTGTTTGGTCATGACTTAGCGATAATTTAAGGTCATCAAATATACCTATATATAGACAAAAACAACCAAACTTGGAAGTTTACCCTCCTAGTTTTGGAGCAGCCTCCATTTTAAATTTACTTTTTTATATTCGTTGACCCTTCCAAATAATATCGATTTCTTTGGACATAAAGGTCCTACAGATGTTAAAAAAATGTTTTTTGAAAGATGACACTACCACCTTTCATTGAAGTATAACAATATAAAAACATTCAACTTGAAAACGCCATAAAAAAATTATTCGAATAAGTTCATAGTAAGAATATGTACTGATTTTCTTAGTAAATCCTCAAAAGTACGAGAACTAGCACATTGAAGTATAATTTTTTTTCAACGATTTAACACGTAGCTAATAAGCTACGAAACAACACTCACATCATATCTGTAAGTTACATAATTTGAGAGTTATTGCTGTTAGAACATGATTACTACGCGAGCAAAAGACACAAGGCCACTGGCTGTCTACAGAGCAGAGGTGGCCATTTTGAGTTTTTATAGCTTGTGTCCTTGCGTGTTAAATCATCGAAAAAAAATTAAACCTCAATGTGCTAGTTCTTGTACAATTACGGATTCACTGAGAAAATCAGTACATATTTTCACTATGAACTTTTTTAAAGAATTTTTTTATGGCGTTGTCAAGTTGAATGTTCTTATATTGTTATACTTCAATGAAAGGTGGTAGTATCATCTTCCAAAAAACATTTTGTTCACATTTGTAGGACCTTTATGTCCAAAGAAATCGATATTATTTGGAAGGGTCAACGAAAATGAAAAAGTAAATTTAAAATGGGGGATATTCCAAAACTAAGGGGGTAAACTTCCAAGTTTGGGTGTTTTTGTCGATAATATTAGGTATATTTGATGACCTTAAATTATCGCTAAGTCATGACCAAACACACTGTATAGGCGCCTATCTTACTTATACCATGAAATATCAGCTGCGTGTTTGTTGAGATTTCTTTTTCAGGAAAGGAATTTATAAATAGAAATCGAGTTGGAAAAGTGTATCGATGTTCATGAAAAATAGGGTGTATTTCTAACCGTGAAATTGTGATCTAATCATCGAACCCCAAAACTCACTGAACAATCCAATATGCTTTCATTGTTACTTGATTTTTTCCGTGGAATTCCGAACTCTTAACTGCGAATCGAAAACCGATGACCCTTAACAAAGGTCAATCTGAAACCAGCCCGCAATCACAGATTACCATCCCAACAAACGACGCACAAAAATCCGAACATTTCCAATTAAGAGTAGGCAGGGTTTGCTCTTTCCCCATTTGTCAGTATTAGATGTGCAAGAGGCGAATAAGCATGATACCGTCGCCTGTTAGAGCAGGGATCTGTATTCCAGCCAATTCTGGATTTTATCCTAGACATTCCGTTATAATTGGACTTCTCTAATAGGTGTGCACTACGGAGGGGTCAGCTGGACTTCTGGATCTGGTAATCCTTGCGAACGACAGCTAATATTCGTTGATGCTTTGGATTAGCTGTTTGAGACACATGGGTGTGATGGTTAATTTTGTCACTATGTGTTAGTGTGGACGATAAGCTTGCGAAAGTCTAATACGAAAGTTAGGGGAATGAAAAACTTTGTTTATTTGTTCTGGTACAACCTCAAAGTACATTAGTAACATACAAAAGTCTTCAGAAGCCCCGACTTGAATTCAGTAGCTTCAGCGCGTTCGTTCAAGTTGCTAAAGTGATATCCTGATAACACCTCATTTCATTCATAAATTTAACAGTAACCCTTCTGTGATTTTTTAAATTAGGTGAAAGAAAAGCTGATGATACGAATAGTTTGTAGATTATTTCTATTCGAATCATCAATTTCTTAATATTAAAATATGCCCGAACATTTCTAATTAAGAGTATGTACAGTACAGGTTTGCTCTGTCCCATTTGTCAGCATTAGATGTCCAAGAGACCATTAAGTATGACACCGTCGCCTGTAAGAGCAGGGATCTGTATTCCAGCTAATTCTGGGTTTTATCCTAGACATTCCGTTATAATTGGACTTCTCTAATAGGTGTGCACTACTGAGAGGTCAGCTGGACTTCTGGAGCTGGTAATCCTTGCGAACGACAGCTAATATTCGTTGATGCTTCGGATTAGCTGTTTGAGACACATGGGTGTGATGGTTAATTTTGTCACTATGTGTTAGTGTTAACCATAATCTTGCGAAGTATAGTACAGAAGTTCGGAGAATGAAAAACTTTGTTTATTTGTTCTGATCCAAACTCAAAGTACATCAGGAACATACAAAAGTCTACAGAAGCCCTGACTCGAATCAAGAAGCTTCAGCGCGTTCGTTCAATTTGCTGAAGTAATATCCTGATAACAGCTTATTTCATTAATGAATTTAACAGTAACCTATCTGTAAGTTTTGAAATCCGGTGAAAGAAAAGCTGATGATATGAACAGTTTGTAGATTATTTCTATTCGAATCATCAATTTCTCAATATTAGAATATGCCCGAACATTTCCAGTTAAGAGTAAGCAGTACGGATTTGCTCTTTCCCCATTTGTCAGTATTAGATGTGCAAGAGGCGAATAAGCATGATATCGTCGCCTGTTAGAGGAGGGATCTTTATTCCAGCCAATTCTGGGTTTTATCATAGAAATTACGTTATAATTGGACTTCTCTAATAGGTGTGCACTACAGAGGGGTCAGCTGGACTTCTGGAACTGGTAATCCTTGCGAACGACAGCTAATATTCGTTGATGCTTTGGATTAGCTGTTTGAGACACATGGGTGTGATGGTTAATTTGTCACTATGTGTTAGTGTGGACGATAATCTTGCGAAAGTTTAACACGAAAGTTATGGGAATGAAAAAAATTTATTTATTTGTTCTGGTCCAAACTCAAAGTACATTAGGAACATACTTAAGCCTTCCGAAGCCCCGACTTCAATTCAGTAGCTTCAGCGCGTTCTTTCAAGTTGCTAAAGTAATATCCTGATGACAGCTCATTTCTTTAATGAATTCAACATTAACCCTTCTGTAATTTTTTAAATTAGGTGGCAGAAAAGCTGATGACACTAATAATTTGTATGTTCTTTATATTTGAATCTTCAATTTCTCAATATGCTCGAACATTTCGAATTGAGTGTATACATTACTGGTTTACTCTTTCCCCATTTGTCAACATTAGATGTGCAAGAGACCATTAAGCATGATACCGTTCTGTTAGAGCAGGGATCTGTATTCCAGCCAATTTTGGGTTTTATCCTAGACCTTCCGTTATAATTGGACTTCTCTAATAGGTGTGCACTACAGAGGGGTCATCTGGACTTCTGGAAGTTTCTTGAAGTTTCGGCTTAGCTGTTTGAGACACATGGGTGTGATAGTTAATTTTGTCACTATGTGTTAGTGGGGACGATAATCTTGCAAAAGTATAATACGGAAGTTGGGGGAATGAAAAAACTTGTTTATTTGTTCTGATCCAAACTCAAAGTACATTAGGAACATACAAAATTCTTCAGAAACCCCTACTTGAATTCAGTAGCTTCAGCGCGTTTGTTCAAGTTGCTGAAGTAATATCCTTATTACAGCTCATTTCCTCAATATTATATGGTTAATGATAATTTGATGAGGCAAATAGTTGATTGATAATTTTTTTCTGAACTAACTTACCCTCACAGCTGCTTTGTGTACAAGTTAGTTTTCTTATGAATCGTATGTTCGTATGTTGACTAGATGTTGACGTACTAGGACTTCATGCTTCAAATTGCAAGGCAAGCATGTGTGACGCGTCACAATTTCTCTGGAAATTTGGCGATTGGAGCTCTAGTGTGCTAATTCACGGAATTTCTCGAACTGAAAAGCATTAAGAGAATTGAATGGGTTTGAAACTTGCCATCGAAATGTGAATTCTTATTCATTTGGGAAGGCTGTACAGATTGCGCACATTGGAATACCATTCCAACCTTGAATTCATCATCCAGTAAGATGGTTCAAGAAATTTAAGGCTTGAAATCATGAAAATAGTATTTTAACTTTTATCCTGATACTGTTAGGATTCGAACACCTTTCTAGAGAGATAATTGGTCCGGGGGGAACTCTATCTACCAAACCCAGTATTTTGTGATGGATCATGCTTGCCGGACTCATAACAATTATGGAGCTTTGGCTTAGTACATCAAACTAAAACAGTGCACCGCAAGAATAATCCTAATGTGCAGAGACTGGCATGCCTGTGTATCATCTGGACTATGAGGAGTGTGTGAGAGGGCACAGGCAATGAGAGAATTCAAAAATTAGGAAAAGTCCTGAGTGGGAGGTTTGAGCGCTCGTACATTGGTGTAGAAATAAGACTTTTACCTCAAATCTTTATATGGGACTTGAGATAGACCCCAAATATATAAATGCAGAATCTAAGCACAATCAGAATTATATTCTCGAAATTATTCAGAAAATAAAATGTTTGAAAAATAAATAATTAAAGAAAGTTGGCAGTTTGCGATAAACCCTAGATCTTACCTTGATGTCAAGTTTGATTCTTTTACCTCTTCTCTATAATACCAGTAAATGGTACTTATGTATTGACAAACACCAGTCAAACTGTGCCAATACGTCAATGGTAAGCTCTATCAGAATGAACCATATTGGTAAAGGATACTACTCAAATGCAAGGATAACATGTGAAAGTAAATCATACCACATGTAGTTTTCCACTGTCAATTTATATCCTGAGCTCATGAATATAATCCTTCTCGTTTTGCAGATATTAACACGGTGTCAAACTTCCACCATGTCCCGTATGTCCATTTGAATAATTCCAAAAACTCCTGACCGTAGGCCCGTGCTCTTGTACCTTTTTTAATCCTCGTTACAAACCGTATCATGTTTTGTGTAGTCAGACCAGCGAATGGCGATTCAATTATAAGGGATCCAGAATGTGATTAGCATACCACGTTTTGTGGTTCAAAGTAAATAGGTGAGATAATTGAATGTGTTCCTATGTTACCACGAAATGACAGGAGCGACTAAATACAGGACCCGGTTTCGAATTACAATCGTTTATAGGAAAGTCCAACAGAGCCTTTTGATGTAAAATACGCTGGTGGACAAGAAGGTTAATGAACTTGATTTATTAGGTCGCACCTATGAAGGTAAACCGTTACTAAAACAAAAATTTTTCGAATTGAGTTATCAATTCCATCTCTTCATAAATGGCGTATTCTATCAGAGAATCTCACTCATTTGTCGAAGTTCCTCATAACAAGCTAGATGGCATTATTACAAAAACGATCTTGAATGTTCAGCTAAGTGTAAAACCGTAACTGTATCAATTGCACCGTGCATGTTGCGGAATGGTGGTGACGAAAGTTTTAGAGACAAGTGTGTTTATTTGAATTGAACCTCGCTGCATCATAAAGAAATTAATATTTAAAATGCGTCAGGATTATTTAAGCGTCTCGAATTCCGTGTTTTTTTCCATCAGGAATAGTATGTTTCTTCAAGTGAAAATAAATAAATTGTATTATTCGACTTTCAACATGTCATAAAAACTATAAAAAATGTGCCATTCAAACAACACACAGATTTTTACTTAGTGTTTTTTGCAGATTCCAATTTTCTATTTCATTTTTTTATTTCATATACGAAGTGATATTTCTCACCTGACACGGAAATTGAAATTTTGGAATACAGACCTGCAAATTTCAATTTTTTTTTCTTCTCGATCTGATGGAGAATATGTATAGTAACAAGCTGCCAAGTATCAGGGGAAAATTTACCATATTGACGAAGATATGGGAGTTTATAGTTTTAACACTTTTCCAAAAAACACCCTGCATCTCTGAAACAAATAGCCGTATGGGACATTTAATAACAATCGTCATTCAGTTTGAGGTCCTCTATCTCCAGTTAGCCGTTGTCCCTTACGAGTGGATATTCTAATAATTCAAGTACTTGATATTTCATTTTATTGAAATTTCAAAAATAAATCACTCTGGAATTCATTAAGATATAAAGGTACTAAACTGAATATTATTGATTTTAACAGTTTTCTTTGCATTTGGATTCGAATTTCTTGAGAGTCTACCTCCTCAATCTTGGACAAAGCTTTGTGATGAACTTCGTAATTTCACTCGAAATCACGAAAATTTAACGTCTTATATTACGCTGAACCGGGATCGTCTTGCAGAATTACAGACGTCAGCGAGAACCTTCTTTATTTCAGTTCGGAGATCTGCTCTGGAGCTGAATCGCAAATCTAACAGAGAATGTCAATTAAATGTAATTGTGGAAAACGACAACCTTCTGGAGGAAGTAAAGAAGTTTTACGAGCGTTTTTGAATTATTGCGATCATTGGATGGAGATCAAAATATGGCAGTAGGCAAGATTGCATTCGATGGTCACTACCCACATATTCTATGGTACAATTTAATTTTTTCAACCTTTCACTTTTGATTATAACCACGTTTCGTCTTGAGTTCGGTTCTCGAATGCTACAGTTAGGTTCGTGAATCAGCCAAATCGTACAGGGTGTTGCATAAAATATGGCCATTCAAAAATTTTTTCTCCTTAATATCTCAGATAAAACCAAACTAATTGAAATGAAATTTTGGGGCCACATGTAAGATGCTCATAATAATAATTATAAGCCTCATGCAAAATTTTGTGACCATAGTGTTAACAGAACCATAAAAAGTTCAACTGGAATATTGAAAAGAAGCAACTTCATATTTTCATAAAAAGATATCCGATTCGAGTGAAGTGTATTTTGTGATATTAATACTGAATGTTCGTGTAGAATTCCAAGTAGATTGCATCATCAGAACCATAGAATTTATTCTTTTGATTATTTATCTTTTACATATTTCATTTTTTGAATAATTTCCAGAATATAATTCCGATTGTGTTGAGATTCTGCATTTATATATTTGGTATCAATCTCAAGTCCCATATAAAAATTTACGGTACCCAATAGTCTTATTATCAAAAGCTCTTGCTCAGGGCTTCTATTAAATTTTTTCACATTGTATTTCTAAGATTTTCCCAGAATGTGTTCATGTGTTTTATGTTGTTCGTCTGGTCTTCTTCTGAATGAAAATATGCAAAATATTCATCGTATATTTTATATGAATTAAACACTCAAGAAGTAGACATGAGCTAGTAGCAAAACAATTCAAATGATATAAAATTTTAACTTTTTACCACACATAAATACACATCATAGTCGAATTCGAATGAATTTTAATTTTTATTCAATTTCCAATCTAAACATTGAAAAAGATATAATCAAACAAAATATTTAATTATTATCAATTAATGTTTTCATACGCGAAAAGTTTATTTAGTTTTTTCAGCTGAATCAACATAAACCGTGAAAAATCCCTTGAAAATCGAAAATTAAATCAATTTCGGTCGAATGCATGACTAATGGGCTGCCGCATCGAAATCAATTCAATTGAAATTGTTCGGAACATTTGCAGAATTCCGATGAGGGAAAATCAAATAAAGGAGGAACATGTCGATTCAAATGCATTTCGTTGTTGTTTGGTTTGACTTTCAACCAAACCAACTTTTTAGGTATTACGAAACAGAAACGGAAAATCGCTATGCTATCCTAAAACTCAATTATTTCTGATGTAATTTTTTCGGAAACGCCCATATACAGGGTGTCCCATTACTCGACGTCAACCCGAAACCGGGTGAAAAGGCAAGTAATGCTGGTGGTCAGAAAAAATATAAAAAAAATCCAAGTTGCATGATTTTAAAATAATGCGCATTCGAAAAAACACGCAAAATTCCACACCCTGTGACAGTTTTTTCGCTCCTGTTGCCATGAATATCAACTTTTTCCAGCTTTTTTTTTTTTTTGTTGCTGTGTAACCTTGAATAATGCTTGTCTAAGCTGCAATTAAAATTTTGACACCAGCTGCTCTAGGTTCATAAAAATAGGGCTTACTTCTCAGAAAAAAATTCGAAATAAACAATTGCCTAGTTTCAACTGACTGTATATTGAATAAAAATGTACTCCGGAGGTTGGCATGTTTTTCAAAAGTTGGCGCATTCAGTAAGGATTCCAAAATGGTATAATTCTTGTTTAATTGTAGCTGCCGTAGTTCAAATATATTTTCGATTGCCTTTGAATACAGTTTTTCGTTAACTGCTCCCCAGTAAAAAAGTCCAATGGATTCAAGTCCGGTGAACGTGCCGGCCACGAGATTGGACCTGAACGTCCGATCCATCTTCGGGAAAAAAATGTTACCAGAAAAAAATTTTCCAGAGAAAATAATTTTTCCAGAAAAAATTTTTCCGGAGGAATTTCTCTGAATTTTTTTTTTTTCTGGTAACATTTTTTCCGGAAGATGGATCGGACGTTCTGGTCCAATCTCGTGGCCGGCCTGTTCACCGGACTAGAATCCATTGGACTTTTTTACTGGGAAGCAGTTAACGAAAAAGTGTATTCATATTTTTTTAATTGCCCGTTATTTCAATATCATGCAACTTAGATTTTTTTTTTTTTTATATTTTTCTGACAACCAGCATTACTTGCCTTTTCACCCGGTTTCGGGTTGACGTCGAGTTTTGGGACACCCTGAATAGTTCGAGCCAATTAGTCGTTCGATTAATAACCGAGTTGCTTACAAGATTTTCCGACGATCTCAATATGAATTGTGTATGAATTCTTGATTGAAATAGGTACATTCTCATTTTGAACGAAACTTACATTTATTTGACATACATAATAAAATTTCTGTGTATCTATGTTCTAGTATTGCACCTCCTCACTGGCTTTCTTACAGGACATTGTCGCCTTAGGAAGCACCTGTTGAGGATGGGATTGTCGGACACTGACGAGTGTAGGTTCTGTGGGGAGGAGGAAGAAACCCCCTTTCACCTAGTCACGGAATGTCTCGGCATTACGAGCCTGAGGAGGAAATGCCTGGGCAAGAAACTTGTAAGAGTGAGGAACTAGCCTCGTTGAAGTCTTCACAGTTACTAGATTTCATTAGATCTCTGGAACTGGAAGGCGAGCTGTGAAGGTTTTTGGCCAGAACAGCTCTGTAAGGGGGCACAATAGACCTTAAGGTCGCAGTGGACTGTAACCCCTCTGTAAACTATCAACTATCAACTATGTTCTAGTAGAGTTTAGACATTTTTCGTAGTGCTTCTGAATACTTTGTAAATGGTTGTCATGATGATTGCACATTAAAATAGCAGCAATTAATCATCAAAATTGGTCATTAGTGATCAATTTAGTACACTTTAAAATCACCTTATATTTTGAGATCGACGGAAAACTAATTTAAATGATATATTATTCACCACACACAAATAAACATCAACGTCAAATTGAACGCATAATTTTTTCATTTGGTTATATTTGTAATTCAAATCATGGGAAGATCAGGATTCAATCAAACAATATTCAATTAATATGAATTATTGTTTTCATACGCGAAAAAGTTTGTTTAATTTTTTCAGCTGAATCAACATAAACCGTGAAAAACCACTTCAAAATCGAAAATTAAATCAATTCGGTCGAATGCATGACGAATGGGCTGCCGCATCGAAATGAATTCAATTAAAATGCTCGGAACATTTGCGGAATTTCGATGAGGGAAATGAAATAAAGGAGGAACAAGTCGATTCAAATGCATTTCAGGAATGGATTTAATGAATATTGTTCTTCAATTAATGCTGAGGTAATAGCCCAGTCAAATTAGGATTTCACCTCGGAATGAAAGATAATAAGCTGAAAATTGGTATGAACCTTTGTTTTGTCATTCTAAATGTTGTCTCAAAAGTCACAAATGCTATCGTGCCGGCGTCTTAAGATATTGAAGGTCAAAGGTCATAAAAATCGGTTTTTTGCGAATATCTGCCTTCCTATTGCTTAAATGAGATTTGCAGTTATTATAAAAGTTGTAGACTATAAAATTGTCTACAACTTTTGCACGAACTTTTTTTTCATACGACCAACCGTTTTTGGGGTAGAGCGCGCAGAGTGCGCAGCGTACACTCATATATGACCTAATGCAGGGTCAAGCGTGAGTTACGGTTAGCAGTTCGTTGTATAAAGTCAATTATTCACTTAACAATTATAATTATTAAACAATGCCCATTATTTATGTTCTATTCGTTAATTTTTTTTTCAATTTAATGCGTGTAAAAATAAAATGTGTTTTTTAGTACGAGGATATTAGTTAAAACTTTTAGAAGAGTATATTTGTGTGTTGACATTGCCTTTGCCAACTTTTTTGGGGAAAATTTCCTGTTGATGGGATTGAGTACGTTCAATTAAAATAACGAACAAATCAATATCTTCTCCTATGATGACAGCAGTCTTTTGATGTTCTGTTAAGGCAATAGCTGTGTCAATGATGAGATTATGATGAAAATTTTTCTTGACTGATTGGCACAATCATTGTTTCGTCAAAACAAACTTCATATGATTTGAAAGTGCAGCAGTTCTTCTTTGTTGTTCCTTTGCTTTAATATTTTTACTATAGTCGGAATATCCGTCAAATACAATAATTTAATTACTTATTTTAATTAATATAAATAATTAATAATTAGTACATAAATAATGGGCATTGTTTAATAATTATAACTGTTAAGTGAATAATTGACTTCATACAACGAACTGCTAACCGTAACTCACGCTTGACCCTGCATTAGGTCACAACAAAACAAGTCAGAGATGAATCTGATGTTCTCATCATTGACACAGCTATTGCCTTAACAGAACATCAAAAGACTGCTGTCATCATAGGAGAAGATATTGATTTGTTCGTTATTTTAATTGGACGTACTCAATCCCATCAACAAGAAATTTTCCTCAAAAAAGTTGGCAAAGGCAATGTCAACACACAATATACTCTTCTAAAAGTTTTAACCAAAATCCTCGTACTAAAAAACACATTTTATTTTACACGCATCTAATGGCTGTGACACGAATTCTGCGCTATTTAAAAAAATTAAATTGAAAAAAAATTAACGAATAGAACATAAATAATGGGCATTGTTTAATAATTATAATTGTTAAGTGAATAATTGACTTTATACAACGAACTGCTAACCGTAACTCACGCTTGACCCTGCATTAGGTCATATATGAGTGTACGCTGCGCACTCTTCGCGCTCTAACCCAAAAATGGTTGGTCGTATGAAAAAAAATTCAAACAAAAGTTGTAGACAATTTATAGTCTACAACTTTCATAAAAACTGCAAATCTCATTTAAGCAATAGGAAGGCAGATATTCGCAAAAAACCGATTTTATGACCTTTGACCTTCAATATCTTAAGACGCCGGTACGATAGCATTTGTGACTTTTGAGACAAATTTAGAATAACAAACAAAGGTTCATACCAATTTTCAGCTTATTATCTTTCATTCCGAGGTTGGCCCCTTTTTCGTCTAATTTGACTGGGCTATAATGTGCTTTCGTTGTAGTTTAGTTTGACTTTCAACCAAACCAACTTTGTTTACTAAATGAGCCACGAAATATTGGATTGTTCGTTTTTTGCTGAACTGTTACGGTTATAGTGAATTAAGTGTTTAATACTACGGTTCGAAGAGTTCACGTTCGCAGTAAATGGCTTTTGTTCTATTGAGGCTTCTCAACTTTGTTATATTTTTCAATTATAACTTTCCTATATACAGGGTGTCTGTAAACAAATTCGAGGGACTTTGGGAGATGATCAGGGGTAGTTCATATAATTTTTTTTGGAAATCGACCCCCCTTTCAAGATACAGCCTTTGGAAGACGATGACGAGTTGGTAGCTTATTTTTTTAGTTTTCGACTTCTAAAAAACAAAAAATTGTTTTGATCTCATGGCTAATTATTAGGGGTTGAAAATAACAACTCATTATGATTTTCGTTCAAAAATTGTTTTCGTGGGATAGATTTTAAAAGAATAAAATTCTGTTATGGTTTCCCATTCAATTATGACGAAAGAGAATCTCCTGCAAAATTTCGATATAGTGGATACTTTTCTCGGAAAAAATAAAAACTTACAAGCAGTTATGATCACTGTTCATTCCATTTCATCGTCTTAGTGTTCCATAGAATAAATATTCTTAGATATTGTATGTATGTCTATGACAGGAGATAAAAGCAAAAGTGCATAGCCGCCAAACGCAAATTCGAATAAACTACATACCATTTTTATAACTGAGTAATTTATTTTATCACTGCTAAGTATTTATTGAAAAAATCGAACTTTCTGAAACTAAAAATTGTGGAAAGAATCATAGAAAATCTTATTCTTCTGCCAAAACCAATTTGAGCATAAACAATATATTAGAGTATTCATTCTATGGAACATACAATGAAATGGAATGTGATCATAACTGCTCGTAAGTTTTTATTTTTTCCGAAAAAAAGTATCGACTGTATAGAAATTTTGCAAAAACTTTTCTCCAGAACTGAATGAGAAACCATGTAGAAATTTATTTTTCGAAACACTTTTTGAAGAAAAATAAAAAGAAATTGTTATTTCAACCACTGGTAATAAAGTTATGGGATCAAAAAATATGTGAGTAACATCTCCTTAATGAATCATATTATGTAAAGTTTTATGACCCAATGTTTTTTAGGACTCCTAAAAAAATTAAAACTGTCAATTCGTCATCGCCTTCCAAAAGGCTGTATCTTGGAGGAGGGGTCGATTAAAAAAAAATCTATAAGAACTACCCCTGCTTATTTCATAGAGGAATCGTCTCCTTAAGTCCCTCGAATTCGTTAATAAATTGTTTTTGAATTTTTTGTAGGAAGCACTTTTCCATTCAAAAATGAAACATGTTTGTTGTTGACTAATTTAAAATACCAATAATGGGCATTTTCCGAAAAACATTTAGTTTCTTAGAATTCATTTGAAATTTGTCTCCGATTTAGCGAATTTTCGATACAAATATTTTTTCCCAATATCAATACATGAAATTTTAGGCATTTTTCACTTTATACTTGATAGAATTCATACGAATATTTCGTGTTATACTGAGATTTCGCAATACTTGAGTAAACATTTTTTATTCACCTACATTTCCCCGTCCAAAAAATTTGTTTAGGTATATCCATTGTAAAAAAACTCCATGAATATAAATGTTCGTGATATCTCCTATAAACATTGTCAAAAGACTTTGTACTGTACATTGGAGCTAAAATCTTGGCACAGGTTCAGAGACGAGAGTAGTTTCTAGGATCCATCCAAAATTTGTCTCGGATTTTGCAAATTCTCGATATGTATTAGATTAATAAATATTGATACATACACACATTAAAACATTTATTTAGATACTTCCTATGATATATATTCAACAAATTTTATTCAAATAAATCATATTATTCTGAGGTAGCCACATTCACAGTACTTAAGTATATTAAGTTCACCTTCATTTCATAGCCCATAAAATGTTCCCAGATACATCTATTGTAAGAAAGCTCCATGAATACATTTTCGTGATATCTCCTATGAACATCCCCAGGACGATTTTGTGCTGCTTGATACATTGGAGCTAAAATTCTTGGCACAGGTTCAGAGGCGAGTATTCATAAATTTCCATCGCTCTGTCCTACAACAGACAGTCGAAGATTAAATGTTGAACGTCAGTAAAAAACGGGTTTGGGCTCTACAAAGAAGCCCAATCTCGACAAGAAATGGTCGAGTGAACCGTTTCAAAAGGAGCATGGGACAGCGTTGAAGGGAATGATATTCAATTCAATAGACGGATAAACCGAAAATAATTTATTGCGATCCCGTTTTCTACAATGTGTAGATGTCTATGGACATTCCTGTTAGGAGATAAGGTTTTTTTCGCGATGCAATGGCCAGAGGTAACGTTTTACGGCTCAGGTCTGGGAGACTTCGCTGAGATGGCATTTTTGGAATTTTCTGGAGGAGCGATTCAACGAAAACGCTTAGAAATTGGCATATGTGTCAAATGCTTCGAATGAAGCATAAAAAATAATAATGAGAGCGGAGAGTAATATTAATTACTTGAAATCAACCAATATGAAGCTAATCTCGTCTTTGTTCAACGTAAACTGCCAGGAAGTGATATCAAACAGAGAACCTATGGATGGCCATTTCTTCCTTATTAGGACTCAGCACAGGATAGCTATGAAGGATACAGGGTATTTCTTGGAACTTAAAACGAAATGCACTTCTTTCAGGTATAAATACACCGAGGAAGCATCTCCAGATCCATAAGAACAACCTTCTTCCGTGGCATGAACCTTGAACGAATTAGCTAGGTAGATGTTTACAAGCAGTTATAATTACTGTTCATTTAATTTCATCGTATGTTCCATAGAATGAATATTCTAAGATATTGTTTTTGCTCAAAATTGGTTTTGTCAATTATGCTTATTAATCGAAAAAAAGTTTTATTTGTGAAATGGAAATATTAAGGATATAATTTTCTTCGGAAATTAGTAATGACACCTTAAGAAAGATCTATATAACATCTTCATCTCCTGTCATAGACAAACATACAATTTTTTTTCAATGATCCCTGGTTTTCAATTTTAATTTGAAAGTTGAGGTGATTTAATGAATTTATTTTGAAGGACCACTCGATTCACTCGAGAAGAGATAGTGAACTGTATTGCGTTTGAAATGGTAGGGCAATTGGGCAATATTATGTGGTTGAATCAAGATACTGGAATAAAGGTACGACTTACTCAAGGTGTTATGTGGAGAAGTCCTGCTGGCCAGCGTTTCGAATGTCCTGCGTGTTACGTTATGAATAAACACTTGTCGTTTCGAATGCCTTTTGTATTCCACTAGGAAATAACATTTTGCAGCGAATATACAACACTTTTGAAAAAGTAGCGAAATATGAAAATGAAAATATCGAAATCGACGAGTTTAGTATGGAAAAAATGACAATAACTTTCCTCAAACTCTGCGGCGATACTGATCTTGTGAATAGTCCAGTTTTGTGCAACGCAGAATCACATAATCATATGCCTTAAAACTTATATACACTTATACAGGGAGCGCATAAAAACTTCTTCACATACAACATCCTAGAATACTATGGAACACATACGATGAATTGGAATGAACAGTGATCATAACTGCTTGTAAGTTTTTATTTTCTCAGAGAAAATTATAGACTGTATCGACATTTTGCAAGAGAATTTTTTTCTAGAATTGAATGGGAAACTATCAGAGTTTTGTTTTTCGAAAATATATCCAACGAAAACAATTTTGAACGAAATTCATAGGGGGTTGTTATATTAAACACCTAATTATTAAATTATGAGATCTTAAAAATTTGTGTGAATAACATCTACTTAGTGCTTCATATTATGTATAGATTCAAGACTCAGTGTTTTGTGAAGCCGTAAATAAAATTAAAAACTTTCAACTCTTCATTGCCTTTTAGAGGCTGTATTTGGAAGGGGTTCGATTTTGAAAAAAAAACATATGAAATACCCCTGCTTATTTTCATCGAGGAAATATCTCCCAATTCCCTCGCATTTGTTTGAATAGACATTGACATCGACTTTTCTGGTTGCAGCTCTTGGATTCGCTAGCCTCTCTAACCAGTGATCTCTGAATAAAGAAACATCACATTTTCGCACGGTGTTCCAAAATATTTTAAATACCGATTTCCCTTTCCTTGTTACACCCAATTTAACCCGGAACGATTTCCAGAAAACGAGAAACGATACCTAAATGTATCTCGAACAAATTTCATTTGCAAAACACGTCGCTAGGGTGTAATTTCCTTATGGCACCCCATGAAATGAAACGGAATGTAATCCAATCAGATTAAATGAAAAATTGCAGCCATCCACTTCACCGAATGGTGTAACGTTTTCTCGGAAAATGGAAATATATACGATTCATTTTAAGGTGTGAGATCTTACACAATTAGAGAAATTAGCGTTGGAATCTGCAGTCAAAATTACGAACGGATGAATCAAGATTAGATCACCAGGGGATATTGAAGAAATTTTCAAGGAATATTAAAAATTGATTACTTGCAGATGCTTGATATCAGGAGTATCAAGTCGAAAATTGTAGGTAATGGGAAATCGTGAAAGCTATATAACATTTAGGTTGAAAATTCTAGAGAAACCATAATAAAACGATAATTTCAACTTAAATACCCTAAGAAATATAGGTGTCATTCTATTTTAAATTATGAATTGTAAATTCCTGTTCAACTGTTCAAGTTTTGAAGCTGTTCTTCCTGGTTATCAGAGTAGGTTGAAATTTGAATAGGTTCTATTCGAAAAATGTTTTGAAATCCCAAGGCTCGAAATCCGAGGTGAAAAGTTATGGATGGCTCACCCTGTATACGCTCACCCATTATATGCAAACTTCTGAGCAAACAATCGTCAGAAAAAATATTCGCAAGTTTCAATCAAATGTACTTCTTCTATTTTATAGAATCCAAATTTATTTTCTTTCTAAAAACTGGATAGTGAATTTTGTACACCTGATTTCGTACTTTTCCAATTTAAATACTCCATACAATATACAGTCTGTTCCAAGATGTTCCATACAACTAATATCTAAGTCCTCGGACAACTTCAAACAGAAAGTATTTTAAATGATATCAAACACTCATAAGAATCCATGGCTGGAATTATATTTCTAGTAAAACATGAGTTATCCGAAGTTTTTTTCGATTGCAACCTTAAATGTATTTCTTTCTCCAAATAATTCCCAGTAAAGGGAACAATAATTCATTGTACGTAGAGTCAAGCCTTCAAAATAATAATTATATGAATTGTGGCATATCCACTTTGTTTCATTTTGAGACATTATTCAATTCGATTATTTTTATTTTCAAGTTTGTTTTATCATATTTCAAGGTGTGTTTTCTATATTGTTTTGTTTATCGTCTGCAATTGAATATTTTGAAACCCCAAAAAATATTTCACCAGAAATCGCAAAATGGCGAATGCGCCATATTTTATACCAATCATTTTGAAAATAGAATTACGTGTTTGTAATAAGAAATTGTTGGAGAATATTTTTTCTTTTACTGCGGAATCGTTTAAGGAAAAAAAGAAACTTAAAAAAATACTGGGGATAGTTTTATAGGGAAGGTAATCAGAAACAAAATTTCAACAACAAATAGTGAAAGAGTTTTGCTGCCATTTAAGATACTTTCTGTTTGAACTTTCTATCTTGTCAGCAAGTACAAATATTAGTGTATATGGAAATCATCTTGAAAAACCCTGCATACACTTCAAAATTTCAGCGATCCTATATGTTTAACACTCTCTGTGATTCTGAGTCGAAATTTTAGAACATATTCTAGTTGAAATTTTCTATTCTTAGTGATCACTATGTTTATGAGCATGAGTATTAAATATTCGAAAAATAAGCTGAGATATTCTAATCCCCGAGTTTTTTTTCACCCAGTGGAAAGAAATGAGATGAATAGTGTTTAGTACGGTCGGAGAAAATAGGGAACTAGTGACCTTCATTGGTGAGTTCGATCAGGCAAAAAAAGCATGCAAAATAGAGCTATGCCATTTTATGATAAAGTAACAGCTATAGATAGTAACAGTGAAAAACTCGAATAAAATGAACAATACTCCGTTCACGAAGGTTTGAGCACATATTAGGCGTTTCTTTATTTATCTGAAGTTGCCAGTATTTGCTGTCATAGTGTAAATAAAATTCCAATGTTGCCGAAGTACACGGCCTCGTCCGACGAGCTTAGAGTTAACAGGCAACTCTATGTAATATTGACAACATTGCGTATCAAACTGACAAGAAAATAAACATCATGACCTAAAATTTCAATATACACGGTGGAATATGTCAAATTATCATGGCCAATCGACGGCTCAACCTTTCGTGAACAGACTATATCTTAATCTAGGAGAACTGAAACTGAACGAACTGGCATGAACGGTATTTCATTTCGTTATCGATTCATCTAATGTATTTTGTGAGGACCATTTAGGTAAATCTCTGAATCTATTCTTTTTACTTTTTTTCAACTGCAGATGGAGAATTGGTGCACTACTTAATGTTCCAGGACCTTTTGTCGATTGGGGATAATTTTAGATATTTTCCAGCTTCAAATATCATCCTGCAGGTCAGCTCCGTACTACTACTAAGACATGAAATTTATACTAACATTCTCGGGATATCGTAAGGCTTATGATTTTATGATTCTCCCCACTCCAAATGGGTCCATTTTGAATTCCTAAATTACCTTTACCACAGAACCGGAACAAACATGAATAAGACCTAGGGACACGGCCACTTCGCAAATCCTCAGTTAGCTTCATAAATATTTAGTTTGCTCTATACCCTCAAGCACGTCTGCAGTTTCGTATCCAACAACTAAATTGAATAGGGGTCGGCTGATTCTATTTCATATCGCTAAGGAATCTGGGTGTATTTCAGCTAGGAGAATATATATACTCGTATTATGAGACAGCAAAAGCGAGATATTCGAACAATTTTCCGTTTATTTGAAATATTCATTATCATTATTGAAAAATTTCCAGAAGCTTTTGAGGGCGCGTTTAAATTGGGGAAAACTATAACATTCAATATGCCGAGGAACTATTGGTTTTATTCTATTCATTCATGAGTTCGACTTTTTATTTT
>CM024247.1:486293-602324 GCA_013421045.1 Propylea japonica
TTGGCTTTAAATTATTCTTTGCCGCTACAGAATACCAAAGGAGGTTCACTCTAACCAATAAAGCATAGCATGATCACAGAATTATGTGGTTTGCCATAGGAAGCGGCAAAATGAGAATTATCCAAAGCCAACTGCGCTGTTACAATCATTTATAGAGACCTGTATAATACAGATGGAAATTTGCCATACTCCAAAAAAGACAAAATTGCAGATAGAAAAAACAGTAGGTAGGTACTTAGGTATTGTTTTGCATAGTCGATCTCTCATTAACCCTGATGTCCTCTGCCATAAAATCATGGTTTATGATTGAAATCTATGGAAAGTGAAGAAAAAGGAATGATTCCTTCATTTATTGAATGAGGTGCTCAAAATTCTGTTCAATTTTGAAGCTCTTCATGATTGAATCTTAATGTAATTTTATGGAAATCATTAATTTATCTGTTACCTGTAGATGTTGTGATCAGAATTATATTTTATAGGTGGCATCAGAATAATTAAGGAGGGTGGGGAGGATATTATAGACTGATAAGGCCACTTTCACGAAATTTGGTTGATTAATTTACGAAATAACAATTTATGATAGTGAAAAAACAGTCATGCGACTATTGTTTCACTTTTCCAACAGTAGTTTAGTCTCAACGTGAGGTTGGCAGTCATGAGGGACGCACTTTTCGGACCAATTTTACTCACCGATAATTCTGAAGAATTCATCAGTTAATCCAAAGCCTCGACAACATATTGGATGATATGCACCCGTCCAACTGATAAAATAAAATGTCTGGTTTCAAATGAATGGATAACCAGCACATTATAGTCGTAATGTCGAAATCTATTTAATTAATATATGGCTATACAACGGATTGGAACATACGGTCAGCAGGCCACCGAGGAACCTCGATCTGACGCCTTTCGATTTTTATGTCTAGAATACTTTGAAAGAACACTCGGGAAGATCTCATCAACAGAATAAAATTGTGTTGTCCAGAAATGCTTCAGAAACGATATGAACTTTTCAGGAGTTCAGATTCAGTACGAAAACGATGTGTCAAATGTAATGAAGAAGGAGGTTAATTTTTTCGTTATTTTTTGATTCAAGATGAATAATTGATGATTTTCATAAATTAAGATTCAAATTCGATCACGAAGAGATTCAACATAAGCATATTTAGTTCGAATTTTTGGAATTTTCCATTGTTATCATGATAGCCATGATATTGTGGGGATAATGAAGCCTAGCACAAGAATTGATATGTCATTCGGAAGTACCACTAAGAAGGTATTTTTCTGGAAAGAAACCGTGTGCATAAGTATTAATTTTCATCGAAAAAACCATTGAAATATGGACTAACTTCTTAACTTTTCGGAAACGTGATATTCGCCTTCTCACCACGCCCGCAATAAGAGTTTTTCTGCACACATACTCTTTTATCTTGTAGCAAATTTATTGCCATTTTCGAATATGTGGTCAAATTTGATAGACTACCAGGAAAACTGAATGAGCATAATTTGGTGAAAAATCTCGAAAAATTTAGTGAGATCGAGAAATGTTAAATCGAAGAATAACCGTCAACCGTTTCGACCATATGTTTATGACATTTTTTGTTGCAAATCACTCGTATAATCCCCTTGAAGTTTGTCCACCTTAAAAGTAGACACCCTATAGAGAGTCTACCCAACCTATCGTATACTGAATTCGCATTATTTTTAACACTGATTTGAATGTAAACAAGTTGAATCCATCATTTATAGAGGCCTGTATGTCTGCAAGCATATGATAATGTTCCTAATATTTGTTTGAGTTACATGAACGGACAAATATCTCAAAGAAAATAAACATCTCCGAAAACTTCTCCAGAAAGTTTATTACATACGTTATCTCGTCGAGAACATACCCAGTAGAACAACAACAAACTATCCTCATCAAATACATATCCCCTAGCAGTTTACATAAGAAATGCTCCTTGCTCTCGAGGACATTACTCCCTCACTCCAAATCTTCAACATCAAGAGCGGAAATAGTCTTCGGACCCTAACCTCAAAATAGAACTACAAACTGGCCCTGCGAACTCCAGACATTCGCAAACAGGAATGTTTGTTCTTACTTCGAGTTTCTTAACCTACATGTTCCGTGGGATCTGAAGCGAGAAGTTTAGGAGAGCCTTAATAAATTGATGAATCCAGGTGTATGGAGGGCTGTCGAAGGAAGTTATGAAGATGATCGAGATGAATTGCTGGGGTTTGGAATTAGGAAGGCGTGAAATAACTTAAATATTCATTCCGTCGTTAAGTTAGAGTGTTTGCAGAGAGGCAGTCGATGATTTTCAGTGCTCGATTGTTCAGAAGTGCAGGAATAATTATATTCATACTATTCTGCTAATTCTACACTTGAAACACAATAACTCGTATGCTTCAAGATGCGAGGCAGAGGAATCGTAAAGCGAAATATCAGACATTTCAGCTTTGCGAAGCACGTTTCATCATAAGGCAGCTACTATAAAAAAGAGATCATATAAAACTAATTCACTTGCAGTGGAATCATTTCATAGAACCATTCACAATTCTCTCAGAAATTCGCTCTAAAATCAATTGTTAGATTCAAATAAGTATAGTCCGTTAACGAAAGTTTGAGCCGTCGGTTGGCCATGACAATTTGGCATATTTCACTGTGTATATTTGAATTTTAGGTTATGTTGTTTATTTTCTTGTCTGATTGATACGCAATGTTGTCAATAGAACATAGATTTTTCTGATAACTCGAAAGCTCGTCGGACGAGGCCGGGTACATTAGGCAGCGTTGACTTTATTTTACGTTATGACAGCAAAAACTGCCAACTTCAGATGAATAAACAAACGCCTACTGAGCGCTCAAACGTTCGTGAACGTACTATACGATCTGACGATAAATGTACCATAGGTTGTCAAACAGTATCCGCCTCTAGATAGAGAGAGATAGAACCGCATGTATCAATTCTAGAAACGTTTTTTCAAAGGAAATTTCAATGACCATTAACATGGCTGAAGAATCTTTCTTTTATATATGAACTATAAAAATCAAAACCCATGTGGTAATTTTATCAGCCAAAAGCTTGGTAAAAACGGTTTCAGCTGAAAGGTTATAGATAAAATGGTTTTCAATAGTCAAAGATAAATGCTGTTGAACTTTGGTCATTTTATGACATGTAGAACACTACTCTGTTCTTTTATGAGTAACCAAATCACCACACTAAAATGGTATTAGCCTTTTCAAAGTTGATAACTATTCAGGGGTGAATCGTTTTGATATCGACTAGATTGAAGGTTTCGCCACATAGAAAAGTTAATTAAATTTGCACCTTAATAATATCTAGTTATCCTTATGACCTGTAAGAAGCCCGGCAAGCTGTTATACTTGTTCTTGAGAATAAGTGGTAGCGATACCAACATATGGTCAGTGGTCCGAAGAAGTTATTGTTTTACCTTTTTTCCTGCGAAGCATAAGTTTTTTCATTCTCTTCAATGTCCCGTCCCGGTAGGTACCTTTAAACCAAGACAGAATTGCAGTTATATACTCGTTCTAGAGATTAACTAACTCTCTCTGGTTTTAGTTTCATAGGCCCTTGTTTACAGAAACAAAAGTGTGTTTTTTTGGTTGTTTTGATCGTTCATTCGAAATTCTTCAAAACCAAAAGACACACTCTAGTATCTCTGAACGAGGTCCTTAGAAACTAATTACCATTGAGGAAATCGATTCATTTTCCTACGCAATTTGCACTAGAAACGCGGTGAACAAAATGAAAGTGAGCCTGACACTAAAGAAAGTAGATATTTAAAGCAGTCTCGCTACATCGCGAGACCTTCACTCATTTTCGACACCAAATATCCTCGAAGCGGAAGCATCCACACCGTTCGTAAGACTTTTCAATCTAAGCCTTCATCTCCTAGGCGTCGCAGTGAGCCGCAAATTCACACATAAGTATGCATATAAAGAATCCTCCGAAGATCGCTGTCTTCTATGTAAATCTCGAGCTGAAAGGTCAAAGAGTGACAATTTTCCCCCGCGAACGATTTGATTCACAATTCGGCCAGGCCCTTTCATGTTTGAACTGCATAATGCACATCAGCAAAGCAAATTGGCATCGTTTAGCGGGCTTGTTTCAACGTGCCCTGCCAATTGCGGCGAAAAATTGAACGAAATAGAAGGTATAATAATCATCGTTAGAACTGTGGAACTCGTTTCCGTGCGATGTTTTTTTTATTTACTAGTTTTGAAATTGATATTCGCTGTTGTTCCGGAAATGGGGATGGAGTTTGGTTCGTTATAAAATCGAGGAAAACATGGTAGGAATGGGAAAAATGTGAAAAGGTTTTACGGTAAAAGAACAGCTGTCATAATTGATGTTGAGTTTGAGGTTGGGAAACATGAACTGATAATTCTCTAATCATCCATCGCCTACAGCTCTTTTAATTCAATATATCAACATAAATTATTTACACGACAAGTGGAAAACAGGGTTTTTTGAACGAATAGACAAAATTCTAGGATGAGTCCTGGAAGTCTGTGAGAACTATAGAGGGCATGTTGGGTACATTATTTATTCAATTGTCAGATCGTGTCCTGATACCGATGATATATCATCTTAAATACAGGGAATCAGTGGTGCCTCAAGAAAAGCCCGTAACATCCTCCTCCTTGAAAGCCTGGCAAAGCAGAAACGTGTGTCTAAGTACCTATCTACAGATAGTACAAGGGAGTAAGAACTCGCATTGGCTATTGAGTGTAAATCGGTGACCATTTGGAGCTGGCGAAGATGTGTTTATAGGTACTTACCAGGACATTAGAGAAAATGAAAAAGATTATGCTTCGCAAACTAGTACAGGGTCTCTATAAATGATTGTAAACAGCTCAGTTGGCTTGGGATTGCAGAATACCATCTATAACACAATCAGAGCATAGCATGATCACAGAATCCTGTGTTGTTTGCACAATCCAAAGCCAACTGAGCTGTTACCATTATAGAGACCCTGTATAAGCAGCTTGCCGGGCTTCTCACATATCTAGAATAACTAGATACTATTAAAGCACAAATTTGACTTTACTCTTCTATGTCTATATAGTTTACGTCGCACAATATATTATCTGGTAATGTGAGCATAATGCTGCTATAACACCCCTAGTTCTGGCGAAGAGCTAGGTTTGTTGATTCATCGTCGTTCCTGAAAATTGATCATTATTCCACAAAGAAATTAACACGATATTCTGCATAAAGACTTAGGTCCCAAGAATTTCAAAGTCCAGTTAACACATCGATGACGTATTTCGGCCGATTTCAGTTTGAAGGTCACACTAATAAGCAGAAATGTCCGGATTTGAATCAAGACATATTTGCTTGTTGTGTTCCGAGCCTCCAGGCTCTAAACATTCAAGAATAATTGTATCAGGCCCACTGTTTAGTGTGGTTTCGGGATTGACGGAGTGATTGAATCTTACTCATTCGAAAATGAGGATGGTGTAGCTGTCACAGTGAATGGATGGTCTACATAGTTCACTAATCGACTTCGTTGATAACCCTCGTTTCTGTTAGTATATATTTCTTTTGCTCCTAAAATAGGAATAAAACTAAGTATGAATAATCTCAATATCAATGTTTCATCATTCACAATGAATTATGCGATTTCTTATTCCATTCCGAAATTTCATTTTTATTTCAGAAGTTAAATATCACTGTTATTCTGATGTCGAAGAATATTCTGAGGACAAGTCGTCAGTTGAATGCAAAACTGTACTAAGTCTGAAATTCATACTTTTCAGGAGACACGTTTTTTGAATAGGTCAAAATCTGATTGAAAATTATATAAAAATCTTTTATTCTGAACTTAAGCTTGAAGATCATGATTGTTTTTTGATGGTCAAAATTAGCCCAGAAAGAAATTTCCGAAATAATTCGGACATAATATAGCTTTGTATGATAGTTCTGCATTTTAAAACTATTTTATGTCCACTTTCAACTAAACTATGTCCTTATGGTATGGGTTAGAACTATGCTATGTCCACTTAATCGCTAGATTGAACTATCACGTAAGTTTATATGGAATTGAAAAAGTGGTGTAAGGATATAAGATGGACTTGAACTACTTCTGCATCGGATGGAGTGTAGTATAAAGCATCTTTTTAGGCGATAAATCGATTTTTTGGAAAAAATGGACTTAGAATAGTTCTGCATTCAAATGCTCTTGTATCAAACAAATGTCCGAAAAACAGTTTATATCTTGCACTGCTTATTCTATTGAATATGTAAACAATTATCATCTGAGGACGTTTTACTCATAATGACTCGTCTTTTCTCGATTAGTTAAACAGTATTCTCCATTCTTTCTACTTTCGAGACAAGACGAGAAGGTCTATGATGTTCTTCATGTTCGTCGTAGTTTCAAAACGTGCTCTTCCACCATATTACACAAACCATTAATTCCATCAAGACATTGCGGTGTTTACGTAGCTCCTACATTTCTGTTATTCCGTTAAATTCAGCTTCCCTGTTCGTCTGACCGGACCACAGAATACAGCTCGGCCACAGAGTAAACACTGGGTTGAAATACTCATTTAAATTTGGTATGCAATATTTATTGTTTTAACAATTCATTAAAATGTAAATGTAATAATGGCAATTACGGAATACGGAACGTAAGAAAATAGGAATTGTTCTGCTGTAAGCAATAATGAAATAATGATACGAAACAAAAATTGGTAATTACATTCAGATTTTCTGAGAACTGAGTAAAATTCCAGCAATGCTTATTCAGTTATCCCACTGAATTAAAATATGAGGAGATTGTTTTCAGTGTGTATTCCTGAGAAAACTCTGGTTTGTGAACGTAAAACAACGGAACAGATGTTTTCAAAAAAACTTGATTAAAATTCTTCCAGTGGATATTAAGCAGAAAAATTCGTGTTTTGCAGGAAGCATAAACCTGACTGAGTTTGTATCCTACGAAATTATTTACAGTATTTTTCGGTCGTATATATAAGATTTTGTTCACAACGACATTTCTCCTGCATCGTCTACTTTATATTTTTGCAGTCGAACACATAAAAAACTGTTAAAAAAGTACCGACATTGATTAACAGCAACCAGTAGCGGATTGACGATATCCGAAGCCCAATACGTTTCAAAACTTTCGGGGATTCCTTTTTCGAAACAATCTATCAATCACAGCTTGGTTTTTTCATTACAAATATGATTTTTATTGCTGAGAAGAAACAGCAATTGAAATATAACAAACGAATTGAAATCAACAAAAATGTCAACAATATCTTTAGGTGCCCAATGAAGATACCAGGACTCCTCCAAAATTTTGTGAGGATTAACCGAATAAAAAATCTAAACTTCAACTAAACCACGAACTAACAAAAGTATTCGAAATGTTCAGTGTACCTCTATATTTGATGTACTTAACCTATGAAAATTTGAAAGCTAATTTATATATCAGAAGATGAAAATCCGATGCGGTCAAAGTTTCATATCAAACTGTTCAATAACGATATATACTCAGATTAGTATCGGAAATATAATAAAACACACTACCTATACAGGTGTCCGGCGAATAACTGTACATACTCTTACCAGAGATAGAGTTGCACTAGCTGACTACTGATCGACTATAATAAATTAATTTCTGGGTTTCCCTAGAAAACTACAGGGTGTTTTCCAACTTCATGGAAATAGTTAGACCATCATAAAGTCCAAACTTATTGACGGATATTATTGAAAATTGGCGGGTTATTGGCACATGCTAAATTCGAGTCAGAAATACATCAATTATTTCATTATTCCAGGGCCGGACTCATTAATCTTCATTTAAAGTTGTAGGGTGAAAAAACACTTTGTATTTCGAATTACGAATAATTGATTCACTTTTTAGAAAGAAGCTAAATTATGCTTCAATTTGTGGTATCGCTTAAAGTTGTCACATCACCAATTATTTTTTATGAATTTTGAATTTGGAAAAAGTTCGAAATATTTAATTTATTTACCTGGACAGGACTCAGTCACTTTGTGGAGGTCGAAAATAAATGATAAATATTCTTTAAAAAGCCACTGAAAGTGAGAAAAACTATAATAATTTGTTGATATACTGGGTGGCCACCCTAGACGCGGTTCTCATTGGGATGAAGTGAATGAAGGTATATTGCGAAAAAAAATATTATCGACATGTATATGGTATACATAAACATATTTCAAAATTATTCGTATGTATACCGGTGCTCATTGGAAGAAGTGTCACTTTGATCTATATCTTTGTTGTCGAACACCCTGTATACATACGAATAATTTTGAAATTTGCTCATGTATACCCTCTATCTACATGTCGCCATAATTTTTTTTCGCAATATACCGTTATTCACTTCATCGCAATGAGATCCGCGTCTAGGGAGGCCACCCAGTATATCAACAAATTATTATAGTCTTTCTCACCTGACGTGACTTTTTAGAGAAAATTTATTATTTATTTTAGACCTCCACAAGGTGACTAAGTCCTGTTCAGGTAAATAAATTCAATTTTTCGAACTTTTTCCAAATTCAAAAATTCATTAAAAAAAATTGTTGATGTGACAACTTTAAGCGATACCAACAAATTGAAGCATATTTTAGCTTCTTCTAAAAAGTGAATCAATTATTCGTAATTCGAAATACAAAGTGTTTTTTTCACCCTGAACACTTTATATGAAGATTAATGAGTCCGGCCCTGGAATAATGAAATAATTGATTATTTCTGATTCGACCTTAGCATGTGCCAATAACCCCACAAATTTCAATAATATCCGTCAATAAGTTTGGATTTTATGATGGTCTAAGTATTTCCATGAAGTTGGAAAACACCCTGTAGTTTTCTAGGGAAACCCAGAAAATTTTTTTATAGTCAATCAGTAGTCAGCTAGTGAAACTCTATCTCTGGTAAGAGTATGTACAGTTATTCCCGGACCCCTGTATATTATTATTCACGACTATTGTTAAGTACGTCCATTGTACGTCTCTGTGCTCGGCCTCAATAATACCCATTAATCACAAGGAAATAATGAGATTATAACTCACTGCTGTCAGATGCTTCATAGATTTAGCTTTGATATAATTTTATTTAAATTGATATTTCTTCAGTATTCTGAAGTACTGTAACTAACAAATATGGTTGAACCTTGTCAATCGAGGGCCAAATCTACTTTCATTACAACAATTTAAGCTTTTTTATCACAAAATATACAATGACCAGTTGTCCAAAAATTTCTCATGTATCAACTTGACTTTTTCCAAGCTTGTCATAAAAGGGGCTTGTCACAGTCGCCAAATGTTAAATCTTCAAGAAATAATTCAGTAGTCCTGGATAAAGTATAGTATGCTACTCGCGTATAATGGCTGTTATTCACTCGGTGATTTAGCCACTCGCCTATTGCTCGTTGCCTCGCGAATAAAAGCTACCATTATATGCTCGTTGCATAATATACTATTAATGTATATTTCGGACATCGATTTCGTTACTTATTCCATCGTCAGGCCAGTGTCTTCAAGACCTGAATGCAATTAAAACATTTAGTGTGTTGTACTACATTTCCGATACTGATTTCAAGATAACATAGTATGGAAGAAGTCATTCATAAAAAACGAAACAAAAAAATCACGCCTCTCCACGTCAGGGTTTTCTTCAATTCTTCATATACATATAGTCCTGCCAGTCCTGATCCCTCTCAAAGGGATATTCAATATACTTCTGTATATCAACACAATCATACATATACTCCCACAGATTCATATGTCAAGTGAAATACCCACTTCACTTTTCTCGAAAAGGAACGAAATTACATATAAATTCATTTTTGAGATGCTCGGAATGCCCCTCATGCATAGGATTTATCATAAATCTTATTTATGTCTCAATTTCACGCCTGTTATGATGAATGCAGAAAGCTTTGAAAATTTGAATCCGCTTCAGATTTATGGCTGGAATTTTCCAAGTGGAAATACACTTGCGACCAGGGCGGCAGGAGAAGGAGGCTGCCTTTACAAGTCAGCAGCTTTCTAACCTCTTTAAAATATTGCTACCACTACCCAATGAAAAATCGTGGGTTTCTACTGAATCTCCTGAAGTTACAATTTCTCAATACGATATTCTGTATTCTTTATAGGATGTTGCTGTTTTGACGACAGTTACATAGATCGTTCTCAAGGCTTGTACGACTATGTTTAAATTCAGCCTCCCATCTTTCTACTGTTCTAATTTGAGGCAAAGGGTGATTATAATTTCACCTTTACTTAAATTTCCTTTGCTGTAGAATCTTTCAGTCTTTGTTCAATACTTGATTTTTCCATTGTGAAATTCCACTGACACACCAATGTGAATGACTTCTGAGCAAAGAATGTATTTCTTCAAAACTTTATAGATTTTCACTGCCAGTCTCTGAAACAGAAATAATTAAAAAATTTTAATTAAGATGAAGTGCACCTGCGAGAATCTTTGCACTTATTTGTCAGGAGCAGATTGGTCTTGGAAAAATTATTGCCTAACAGTAAAACTATAAAGTTTTTAAGAAATGCAGAATCCTCCCAGAATATATTTCAATCGATATCTGAAAGAATGTATTGACAGATTGAAATGAAGCTTCACATAAAATGATGTAAAGATTGTAATAATGCCCAACAAGAGAAATTTCGTCTAGTAGAAACGCTTTCTTATTTTGAAACGCAAACAAGCTGATATATAGATACTTCTTAATGAAAGTTGCTAACGAAAATGAATACGTTTTGAGAAAAAAAAGAACATTGACAATTTTTGCTGTCCTATGGTTGAGTAACAGCCCTAAATTGGAATTGTTAATATTTCACTCACGACAAGAAATAATACAGGTATAATTGATTGCTTATATAATATAGTCCGTTCACGATAGTTTGAGTCGTCGGTTGGCCATGATAATCTGGCATATTGCACGGTGTAAATAAAAATTTAGGTTATGTTTGTTTTATTTTCTCTGATAATTCAGAAGCTCTTCGAACGAGACCGGGTACATTCGGCAGCATTGACTTTATATATCTAATATCAACCGGTATGAAAATACACATTGAAAACATATCATAACAATACGCTATTAATGCATCAGAGAGAACTCTACCGCCCATTTAAACAGCAGTATATTCGGAAGATTAACAAGCTACGTTTCTGACAAAATGTATAAAGTGAACTTTAAATAATGTTGGTGTCTTTCTCTTATCGTTGGGAGTGGCTTAGTTCAAGCAATATGGTAGGCAACATAGAGTACTCTAATAGATGCTTGAATCATTGGATATTCAATGCGTCAGGCTGTCTGTGCTCATTGATTCGAGAAAGACAACAACATACGCAGCTGACCATTAATTTTGTGAGGAACGGAGCACGTGAATCTTTTTAAAATAGAACTGTTCAACTGGACAGCAAAGTTGATTCTCTCTCTGATGCATTGAATATCGTATGTGAATTTCCATACCGGTATACAGGGTGTTTCCTAAACATGCGGCAAAAATTCAGGGGTTTGTTCCTTGGACTATTTTAAGCATGTTTTGTCCTTGATGATTTTTGAAAACCTCTTTGTTTCGAAGATACAGGGCGAACAACATTTTTCATATTTTTAGAATTAATAATAGTTTAAATAAAAATGCGTACCGCACTGTGTTTACTAAGTAGGTACAATTTATTTTTAATTTGTTTAACAACATTCCAATTACTAAAACGGCCAGTTTTTTTACTTAAATTGATAAGTTCATATGGTAAAGGAATACAGATTAAACACGGTTTTCATTTGAATTCGTTTTTTTGGCTAGAGGTGGTCATTTTCACAGTTTTTGTAGGTTAAGTTGAATTTTCATGTATTTTTTCATTTAAATTTTCATGTAATAAAATGTTATTATTTAAAATTTTGTTTCCCCTGTATCTTCGAAACAAAGAGGTTTTTCAAAAATCATCAAAGGACAAAATATTCTTAGAATAGTCCAAGGAACAATCCCCTGAATTTTTGCAGCATGTTTACGAAACACCCTGTATATTTACTCTTTTGTATTGTTTAGTCAGCGCTTCATGGAACAAAATAATTTCAAGCCGCCACTGGTTGCGACATCCTGGAGTCGAATTAGACTACGAAGTGATGGAACTCAGGCTGCACAAATGCGCTGCTGTTTGCAGTTTACGTAGTTTTGGCGAAATGAGACGAATTCACAGGGGTTTGTTCCTGCCTCTGGGGAAGTTGATGATAGTTTAGCCGTAGATATTTTGATCTTGGAGAACTTCGAATAATTTTCCATGTACTTGATGAATTTCTAAGTTGGGATTAATGTGGAATTGAATAGGTGTCCTAGGAATTATGATGATTATATTCTGATGGATTCAGTATAAGCTGTTTTTAGTGTTTATTGAACGTAATTTCAGATATTTTAACCATTGTTGCATTAATTGAAGTTAACCTTCACAGAAACAGTTCTCGAATTGCGAGACTATGAGTGAAAAATACACTTGCGACATCTTGTATCCAAATGAGACTACTTCTTGACTAGCTAAGTATCTAATAAGATTTGCTGGATACCTATTAAGATTTTGAAAAACTTCGCATAGGATTTCCATGTAGTAAGGGATTTCTAAGATATGCTTATGATGATTATATTCTTGATGGATTTCGAAGAAGCAGTTTTTGTTGTATCGTGGGGTTTCTCTACGGCGGCAATAATTGACATTTCCACCATTAGTTTTTTTATTTCACCGGTTTTAGGTCTGATGAAAAAAAACCAAATGGTCTTTCTAGAAGAAGACCAGCATGTTTCGACTTCATTTCGAAATCTTCATCTGGACTTTGAAATTGAATACAATAACAACAAGAATTACTTACTCAATACAGTAGAACCTCGATTATCCGAACCTCAATTATCCGAAACCTCAATTATCCGAACGTGGACTCAGTGCATCCGAACGTTCAATTATCCGAACGTAGACTCAGTTTATCCGAACGGCCAATTATCCGAACGTTGGCGATTTCTTCCTAATCTTCCGCCAGACGATGGTTGGGACCATGATATAAGGATATATGTGTCTTATATCATGGTTGGACTGATCGAGCTTGTTGAGACGCGATCTCGATCTGTTTCAGTATCATAGAACAAATAGTTTCTTTTCTCTATTTTCAGTATTTCATCGAACGTCGGACTTTACGTATTAGTCAACAGGAGCTTGCGAAATTTCGCATGCACTTGTGAAATGGCTACAACGTCGAGTCACCTTTCAACTTCCAAACGAAAACGTACTGTTCTTACGTTGAAAAAAAAATAAAATACTATCTAAATCAGATAAGGGTGAAAATAATGCAAATTTAGCACGTCTTTATGGTGTTGGAAAATCAACAATCACCGATATTAAAAAAATCGAGATGCTCTCATAGCATTTTCATCTACGATGGACAGTAGTGACGGTGTGAAGAAAAGAAAAGTTATGAAAAATGCAAAAGATCAAGAACTAGATAAAGCTCTTTCTACTTGGTTCATACAGCGGCGTAGCTTGGGGGAACCGATTTCGGGTCAGCTCTTGTGTGAGAAAGCTCTTGAGTTGAATAAAAAGATGTTTATAATGCAGATGAGACCGGTCATAATTGGAAATCTCTGTCAAGGAAGTATCTCGCATCTCGGTAGGAAAGTGCCGCACGGGGTTTTAAAGTCCCACATTTCGATTATCCGAACTTTTGATTATCCGCACTAGTCTCATTCCCAATTAGTTCGGATAATCGAGGTTCTACTGTAGTTGTATTTCAAATACGACATCACTTTTCAATCGAAACATTACAAGCAAACAATTAATTCACAAATGAAGAAAACGTTCGGAGATAATGAAAACGCACAGATTTCAGGTGTGAATGATGATAACATACACTTTTCCACGACTATTGTGAAATCCGTTCATTGTAGATCTCTGTGCTCGGCCATAAAAATACCAATTAATCGCAAAGGAATAATGAGATATTAATCACCGCTCTCAGATGATACATACGAGTAGATTAAGCTTTGATATAATATTCCTTAAAATTTTTATTTCTTCAGTACATATTCTAAATTACTACAACTAACAAATATACCTTGTCGATTGAGAGCCAAATCTACTTTTATTATATCAATTGAAGCGTTTTTTTACAAAATATACAATGACCAGTTCTCCAAAAATTTCTCATGTATCAACTTGACTTTTTCCACGCTTGTCATGGAAGGTCTTGTCGCGGTCGCCAAATATTAAAATTTTCAAGAAATATATTCGAAGTCGTGGATAAAGTACAGTATGCTACTAGCGCATAATGGCTGTTATTCACTCGGTGATTTGGGCCATTCGCCTACAGCTCGTGGCCTAATTTCACCTCGTGAGTAATAGCCATCAAAATACGCTCGTTGCATAATATACTATTACTTAAAATTTGTCAGAATCAATTTTGCGTGGAAACCGTAACTAGGCAAATGTCCCATAATTTATAGAATTGAAACGAACTTGAGTGGTAGACTCATGGGCGTAGATATAAATCAATCCAAAAGAAGATATTCAGATTTTTATGCATTTCAAAACGTTCGAAAATGAAATAACACATTTCATTCGGATTTGAATTGACTTTTCACGGCTCGCTTTTAATTACCCTCCGAACGCAGTGAAAATGACACTTCTCCTTATAAATAATATACTTTTTTTAATATTTGGTTTTGTTGTCTTATTGCTAAATTTTTGAGAATGAGGGCCACAACTATTTTATTAATAAATCATTTTATGCAGAATGATCGCGGATTGCTTGGCGCATGGAGACAATTACACATATTTTCATAGTGAAACATGGAAAATTACTTTGAATCAAGAAATTCCAATTTTAATTGTTTATCCTGGATTTTTCCAATGAAAAAATTATACGCTGTGTTCAGATTTTTTTTCAGTTCTTTGTTGATAGAGTTTCTGTCCTGCTGTATTAAATTTCAGGATTGCTAACATGCATGCTCAAAATTTTATGACAATAGATGAAACGTAAGTATCGAATGAAAAATAAACCATACACGAGTATATTAAATGGAATTCTCGTAAAATGAACTAGAAAATTAAACTAAGTTGTACATTAATAGACGTTTTTATGATGGTCCGTTTATTATCAAATAAAGGACATGACATTTTTATATAGAACACAAAATAGAATTATAGAATATCATATCGATAATATATTTCGCATTTTTATTCCTATTCCGAAATAAATGAATGAATGATTACTGATTTCATGTTAAAAACGTTGGATACCTACATTAAGTTATGGGTTCCAGAACTATATGAGAGCTTCATAAATGAAATCGTATTTGAAACTGATCAAATCACAACACTCCTGCAAATAAAAAAAAGTTAATCTCAAATTTACCCTCGTTCAGCTTGATATTTTTTCTGAAGGAGAACATACATCCACAACAATGATGTTTGCAATAATATAAACCGAAAAATTGTAACAGTTTCAAGCATTCATTAAAATATCCACTGTTGTTAAGTGATTATCCGTGAAGATGTTAAAGAATTCTTGACCTCATACGATACATCACGAGCATTCCCGACTCTAAATAGTCGAGTCGAAATTCGGAACTCATAATCGTTTGGGAAAATTCATAGCAATCTGGTTCCCTGAAAACTAGCGAACTAAAACTACACAATTACGAAAAACTTCTCTGCAACCGATATACAAACTGAAAGAATTATCTCTGCAGCTCTGCAAATTCATAATAAACGCGACCCGAACGCAGGCAGTGAAAGCGATACCAAGTTCATCAAACTCATAATACGCGGCAATTTGTCGCCATCAAGTAGCTGCAGAGCACCACAAGCATTTCCACTATTCCTCTAATAACACTTCCCGTTCTGCGGATGAAACCTTCCTCCATAATTCATCAAGCTAAACTTTTCATCCTACTCTCTCATCGGTTCGTATTTAGCCGGATTCTGTGCAGTGGCGGCTGCTCCATAAGTGCACATGTTTACTTGTAGGTACCCCCAACTAATACCTTCATCTGAAGGAATTTACTTTTGTGTGTAACTACACTGCTAGAAATTCCATTGTAGAATTACTTTTCCTTGGCATTCTATAGCCAACGTAAAATGCTGTTATTTTACATTCTCACATAGTGAAATCACATCAAAAGCTTGAATTTTCTATTTGAAAATACATGATTTTCCATGCAGTATTCATGATTGAATATACAGAATTTTATATTTTCACACTAGTATTGTAATATTCCATATAAATTTTACCCAGCAATATTACGATATAACTTATTTGTATGATAAAATGAAGCACCTTTTTTCAGCTTATGTTTATCATATACACATCAACATTTTGTTCGTCAACTACGTTTTGAATACATCAATTACCACGATGTCGTACTCACGCAATGAAGTCGACATGTAATTGACGAACTAACTGTTATGTATAAATTAGTATAGACTGAAATGAAGTGTTTATTGTAATCATACAATAAAAATTACATTGTGATAATTCTGAGTAAAAACTATATAATCAAATATGATAAATACTGATTATTTATGTTTGGTCAAGAGACAAGAGATATAGCAAATGATATCCAAAATCGAAAAAGTATCGTACCCAAAAATTTTTTTCTGAAAATATGGCTCTTTAACTATTTATTTTTGAAAACATTTATGAACAATTCAAAAAGCTACGGTTTATCCATTTATTGAGTGAGTTTTGTCAAGATGATCATAAATGGCTTCAACTCGAAACGTACAACTTCAAAAACTTTTTCGAATTTTTTTTTTAAAAAGATACCGTGTCTTTTCTGAGGATATGTAAGTTGTATTGTGTAGATGTTTTGTTCATTGTTTGTATAGAAAATCATAGGATACCAAAAATGAAGTAGGAATCACGTCCTTGGTTGTTCATGCTGAGTAATCTAACAGAGCTAGGACAGGTGGTACAGAACAAAGACTAATCGGAACTAAATGCATTTGGCATTTAGTTCAGCTTAGTCTTGTTCTGTACCACCTGTCCTAGCTCCTGTTAGATTACTCAGCATACCAAAATATTTCACCACCGATTGCAAAATGACGAATGCGCCATTTATAGCTATAACTTTTAAGGTTTGAATTCACGTATATATATATATATATATATATATATATATATCTTCTATTTTATTTCACAGTCGTACTTCTTATATAGGTATAGGTTAAGGGTACTCGACTGAAATACAGGAATTTAATTATTCTCTTTACTCCATGCCAAGCTTTCGGAAATGTTTATTTCCTTCTTCAGGGCCACTACAAATATGAAAACAAAACATTATGAAACCAATCAATACATCGAGACAAAATACACTTACAGAATGTGAGGTTTTCTTTCCTTTCTTAATAACTTAATAATATTGTAATAAAACACAAAACAAACATAAATATAAGAGCAATTCTTACGGAGACAAGTCTTATGATTAAAATACGTAAAATGTCAAGCTGTCATGTGAATATTTTGAACTACACTTAACCTAATTTAATTATTTTCTTTGGCGTATATCACAGATAGGGGTCGTTTATACTGGCCCGTACTTATGCCCTTAACTTATGCCCTTAAATTATGAATGAAAAACGTCTAGGTAGGGAAAAGTTAAAGTTCGAGTATAAACCAAAGCATGAAATTTCTATGTTTCAATTCTTAGGGTAAGGGAAAGTTAAAGTTACGGGCCAGTATAAACGACCCCTAATGTTGTTTTTATAATTTTGTTAATCTAGTGGACCGTCATAGAATTCTTCTTTTTCACGATTTGGATATGTTAACAAATACGTGTATACATTGCTTAGCCTTTGTACGTCAGTTTTCTTATTTATTGGGTTGGCTTGATTATTAATATTTATCATCTCCAGTATCAGTCTTTTGTTGTATTTTGGTTGTGTGCAAAGTACTTCTGCACTGTCGAAATCAATCTCATGTTCTTTCTCCATTGAGTGAATGGTCAATGCACAACGAGGGTTCTTAGTTCGTACGTCACTTCTGTGCAGAGTTAATCGACTCTTGAGCCACTGGGATGTTTGTCCTACATAGGTGCCGTCACATTCAGAGCAGTTAACCTTGTACACTACATTCGATTTGAGCAGGGTGGGTGTTGGGTCCTTCAAATTGGTGTAGAGATTCCTAATTGTCTTCGTATTGTACGTAGCTATTTTGATATTTTCTTCTTTAAGGCAGTTTTTAATTTTGTTTGTTAAATTTTTCAAGTTGGGGAGGCTGCCATATTTTGTTGTAGGGTCATTTTCACTTTCTGAGATCTTGGTTGTTGTTCAATGGAAGTTGTAGTACTCTCATACAATAATTTGTTTAGCAACTGTCTGGGGTAAGAATTCTCTTGAAAAATTATATGGAGTTTCCTGATGTTCGCATCCACCAATTCTGGATGACAAATTTTATCTATCCTGTGTTTCATTTCCTTTACACAATTTATTTTCATATTAATCGGATGTTCAGACTTAAAATGAATAACTTATTGGAGTTTGTGTCTTTCCGATACCAGTCTAGTTTAATTGAGTTATTCATTCGAATAACCCTTGTATCAAGAAAGGGACGGAATTTCTATCATCTTCTCGTTCGATGGTAAATTGGATATGTGGATCGAAGTTGTTAAATACATGGAGTATCTCATCGAAACCCGTGGATGGTATCGCAATTATTAAGTCGTCTACAAACTTTTTTAACAGCCATATTTCAAAAGATAGTTTTGGGATGACGGTGTCTAACAGGTAATCCATAACATAAAGAGCCAAAATCGGGCTGAGTTTGGAACCCATAGCACTACCAAACAACTGTACAAAATACTCCCCCTCAAATGTGAAATAATTATTCGTCAGCAAAAACTCAACAATCTCCAGAAATAGTGTTTTTGGTACGTTGCAGTGTTCCTCAATTTTACTCCATTTTTTCTCTATCACACTAATACTAGCTTCTTTGTATATGTTACCAAAAAGATTTATTACATCCAATGAAGCGACTTCATATCCTGGTGGAATTGTCCGGTGTTCATAAATGATGCAAAATCAAACGAATCCTTTATATAATAATCATTATTTTGGTTGTATGCACTTGAAAGTATTGTAGCTATGAACTCTGCAAGTGCTGACATTGGGCTTTGTATGCTCGCTATTATAGGTCTCAATGGGTATCCTGTTTTATGTAATTTGGGATTGCCATATATCTTAGGGCATACACCATTATAGCATTTCATAGCTTTACTTTGTTCTTTACTTATTGCGTTGGCTCTAAACAACCTTGTTACATAATCATTACATTTGGTTTGCAGTGTCGCAGTAGGATCTCTTGTATCTTTTGAAATTTTCAGAGTTTATTAGTTCGGACAGTTTTTGTCTATATTCATTTTTTCCATGGTAACAGTAACTGAACCCTTATCGCTGTTCAGAAGAATCAAATTTTTATTTTCTTTCAAAAATTCTTTACTTTTTTTATATAATCCGTCCGTACAATATGCAATGTCTTTGTTCTTATGAATGTAGCTGGTTATAATGCTCGAGATTTTAGTCCTGTATAGGTCTCTTTTTTCTTCAGGAGTTTTTTGAATGATGTCTTCAACATCGGCAATAAGGTTATCCATAGGTATTTGTTTAACTGGTACGGCAATGTTAAACTTAGATCCAAGCGACAAAAAGTCTTCTATTTCTCTAGGTATTTGTGTGTTGGAAATATTTTTGAACCATTTTTCTTGGTTGTTCCATTTTACTTTCGTTGCCTCTTCTAGATTATTAATCTTTCTGATGTTATTTTCCTTGATTTTGTGAAAATGTCTGTTGTAAACGATATTCTGTCTTCTCTAAACTCCTTTAGTTCTTCTCGTGGTATGATATTGTGCAATAACTTCATTAAAGCTGTATTGTTTCTCTCTAAAATGCTTATTTTCAGATTAACATGGTTAATTTCTAAACTGGATATAGCCTTGGTTAACTTGTCGTTGAAATGATCAATTTTACTATTCAATCTTCGACCTCCCTCCAACTCAAATAGCTTTTGGACACTCTTAATACTGTGGATCACATGATTTGGTGTAAATATCTTTCTTTTACATTCCAACAGAAAGACTCTTCTATTTCGAGCAGATGATAGTTTAATGTTGTTTCCACTCCATTTCTTAAGTTTTTTTCGCAGTTTCATCTCCATAAGTTGCAGCAACTTCTTCATAGTATCCCATTGTGACAAATATCTACTATTTTATTTCACAGTCGTACTTCTAGTATATAGGTATAGGTTAAGGGTACTCGACTGAAATACAGGAATTTAATTATTCTCTTTACTCCATGCCAAGCTTTCGGAAATGTTTATTTCCTTCTTCAGGGCCACTACAAATATGAAAACAAAACATTATGAAACCTCAATACATCGAGACAAAATACACTTACAGAATGTGAGGTTTTCTTTCCTTTCTTAATAACTTAATAAATTGTAATAAAACACAACATAAATATAAGAGCAATTTCCAAATACCTAGAGAAATAGAAGACTTTTGTCGCTTGGATCTAAGTTTAACATTGCCGTACCAGTTAAACAAATACCTATGGATAACCTTATTGCCGATGTTGAAGACATCATTCAAAAAACTCCTGAAGAAAAAAGAGACCTATACAGGACTAAAATCTCGAGCATTATAACCAGCTACATTCATAAGAACAAAGACATTGCATATTGTACGGACGGATTATATAAAAAAAGTAAAGAATTTTTGAAAGAAAATAAAAATTTGATTCTTCTGAACAGCGATAAGGGTTCAGTTACTGTTACCATGGAAAAAAATGAATATAGACAAAAACTGTCCGAACTAATAAACTCTGAAAATTTCAAAAAGATACCAAGAGATCCTACTGCGACACTGCAAACCAAATGTAATGATTATGTAACAAGGTTGTTTAGAGCCAACGCAATAAGTAAAGAACAAAGTAAAGCTATGAAATGCTATAATGGTGTATGCCCTAAGATATATGGCAATCCCAAATTACATAAAACAGGATACCCATTGAGACCTATAATAGCGAGCATACAAAGCCCAATGTCAGCACTTGCAGAGTTCATAGCTACAATACTTTCAAGTGCATACAACCAAAATAATGATTATTATATAAAGGATTCGTTTGATTTTGCATCATTTATGAACAACCGGACAATTCCACCAGGATATGAAGTCGCTTCATTGGATGTAATAAATCTTTTTGGTAACATATACAAAGAGCTAGTATTAGCTGTGATAGAGAAAAAATGGAGTAAAATTGAGGAACACTGCAACGTACCAAAAACACTATTTCTGGAGATTGTTGAGTTTTTGCTGACGAATAATTATTTCACATTTGAGGGGGAGTATTTTGTACAGTTGTTTGGTAGTGCTATGGGTTCCAAACTCAGCCCGATTTTGGCTCTTTATGTTATGGATTACCTGTTAGACACCGTCATCCCAAAACTATCTTTTGAAATATGGCTGTTAAAAAAGTTTGTAGACGACTTAATAATTGCGATACCATCCACGGGTTTCGATGAGATACTCCATGTATTTAACAACTTCGATCCACATATCCAATTTACCATCGAACGAGAAGATGATAGAAATTCCGTCCCTTTCCTTGATACAAGGGTTATTCGAATGAATAACTCAATTAAACTAGACTGGTATCGGAAAGACACAAACTCCAATAAGTTTATTCATTTTAAGTCTGAACATCCGATTAATATGAAAATAAATTGTGTAAAGGAAATGAAACACAGGATAGATAAAATTTGTCATCCAGAATTGGTGGATGCGAACATCAGGAAACTCCATATAATTTTTCAAGAGAATTCTTACCCCAGACAGTTGCTAAACAAATTATTGTATGAGAGTACTACAACTTCCATTGAACAACAACCAAGATCTCAGGAAAGTGAAAATGACCCTACAACAAAATATGGCAGCCTCCCCAACTTGAAAAATTTAACAAACAAAATTAAAAACTGCCTTAAAGAAGAAAATATCAAAATAGCTACGTACAATACGAAGACAATTAGGAATCTCTACACCAATTTGAAGGACCCAACACCCACCCTGCTCAAATCGAATGTAGTGTACAAGGTTAACTGCTCTGAATGTGACGGCACCTATGTAGGACAAACATCCCAGTGGCTCAAGAGTCGATTAACTCTGCACAGAAGTGACGTACGAACTAAGAACCCTCGTTGTGCATTGACCATTCACTCAATGGAGAAAGAACATGAGATTGATTTCGACAGTGCAGAAGTACTTTGCACACAACCAAAATACAACAAAAGACTGATACTGGAGATGATAAATATTAATAATCAAGCCAACCCAATAAATAAGAAAACTGACGTACAAAGGCTAAGCAATGTATACACGTATTTGTTAACATATCCAAATCGTGAAAAAGAAGAATTCTATGACGGTCCACTAGATTAACAAAATTATAATAAACAACATTATCTGTGATATACGCCAAAGAAAATAATTAAATTAGGTTAAGTGTAGTTCAAAATATTCACATGACAGCTTGACATTTTACGTATTTTAATCATAAGACTTGTCTCCGTAAGAATTGCTCTTATATTTATGTTTGTTTTGTGTTTTATTACAATATTATTAAGTTATTAAGAAAGGAAAAAAACCTCACATTCTGTAAGTGTATTTTGTCTCGATGTATTGAGGTTTCATAATGTTTTGTTTTCATATTTGTAGTGGCCCTGAAGAAGGAAATAAACATTTCCGAAAGCTTGGCATGGAGTAAAGAGAATAATTAAATTCCTGTATTTCAGTCGAGTACCCTTAACCTATACCTATATATATATATGTAAGTTTGAATTCTCGCGCCAAACTTCTGCTTCCGTTCGTCAAGGTGACAAAAGAGGAAAGTCCATATTTAACAACGGCTGAGATAATTGATACCTGTTTCTTCCTTAGTTAAACAATATAATATTAAGTAGGATTAAGGCTATCGACAATTGTGTTGAATCAGGTTTGTTGATTTATTGTAAATAGGTATGTAAATTAGAATAATGTTTTGTTTATTACAGTTTTCACTGCATCAACTGTGTTTGAATATAACCTTAAAAATCCACTTCTTTACAACGTCTCTGATTTCGAGACCTTACAATTCAACACAATGGAGAGCAAAGCTAAATTCCATTTTGCATCTGAGGTCGGTCCTGATGCCAAGAGCACTATAGTTAAGGTAAAAACTATACAGCTGATGGATCAACTAGAAGTTTTTCGATTTCCAAAAGATAAACAGAGCAGCTTACACCACAAGCAACTTTTTGATACTAAGGTGGTCAAAAATGTTGTAAAAAGTTTGAAAATTAGAAATAAATTTCGTAATGTGATGATCACACTGGATACTGAATTACAAGGGATTTACATGGACGAAGAGGGAAATGTCGCATTCAACGACGAATATTTAGAAGAGGTCTCACCGTTAGAAAACCCAACTGAAACAGGTATTCAAGGAAAATCTACTAGATCTTTTGCGAAAGATATGATCATAGAAAATTTTAATGGACAAAATTTCAAAGCGAGTACTTGGATCAGATTATTTGTTCAGGAATGTATTAGAGTGGGAATCACACAAGATAAATATGCAGAAACTTTGAGGTTATTTTTGACAGATTCTGCTGTAAATTGGTTTAATGTTTGTATGAAACAAAATAGTTTGAACAATTGGGAATTATGGAATAATTCTTTCATAGAAACTTTCTCAGTACAGTCCTGGACAGATATAGCATACGCATATAATTTTAAGTATTTAAATGGATCTCTATTAGATTTTGCACTTAAGAAAAGAAATCTATTGATGGAAGTGGACGATGAGATCTCCCTAAATTCTCAAATAAACCTAATTGTTATCAGTTTACCAAATCATATACAAAATAGAATAGAAAGAAAAACAATAGGATCAGTAGAGGACTTAATGTCAAAATTAAAACAATTTGGTCACTTGAATGATAGGAAAAAAGAAAACAACAAAACAGTACCTTCACATAAACAATGTTCAAATTGTGAAAAGTTGGGATTTCCTAACAGATTCCACCCTGAAAATATGTGCAGATTAAAAGAACAAAAATCAGGTTACAAGAAAAATAATAATATTAAAGTAGTAAATAATGTAGATTTTGAAAATGCTATAGCAAACTCAGAGGAGGCAAAAAACGAATAGTTCTCCCACTTATTAGATTAAATGTATTGGTGAATGATAAACCGGCGGTGGGCTTGTACGACTCAGGGTCTAACATTTCACTAATAAATTATAAATTTTTAAATAAAATTAATATGCTAAAAAATATGATAAGTGGGAAGGAAAATATAAAAGGAGTAGCAGGAATAGCTAAAGCTGAAGGCTCTGTTACACTCAAGGTAAAAATTTGTAGTATAGAAACTAATTTTTCATTTTTCATAATAAAAAGCGAGTCTTTTAAGGAAGATTTATTATTAGGTCTCGATTTAATAAAGAAATTTAGACTATGTCAAAATGAAAATTTAAGAATTACACAAAAAGGTGAAATAAAGAAAGATAAACAAGTAAATATAAATATATTACAAACTAATAAAAAAGAACCCAACAATATACAAATACTTTTGCAAAATAAACAAAATTTGATATTGGAACAATAAAAGGGTATGAAGCAACTATAAAATTAAAAGAGAATAAATACATTTCTAGAAAACCATACAGATGCTCATTTCAAGATAAAATTGAAATTGAAAAGCAAATAAAAGAATTATTAGAAGCTGGTTTGATAGAAGAGTCATGCAGCCCTTATGCAGCTCCAGTGACAATGGTCTATAAAAAAGAAGATGGGAAAAATCTCGTTTGTGCATAGACTTTTCAGATTTAAACAAAATACTTGTTCCTGAAAGTCAACCGTTCCCTAGGATTGACGATTTAAAAGTACGTGCTAGAAATTGTAAATATTTCACAAAATTAGATGTAAACTCGGCGTTTTGGTCGATACCTATACGAGAAAAGGACAAGTACAAATTGGCTTTTGTAACCCATCAAGGCCACTGGCAATGGAAATGCTTACCATTTGGTTTAAAAACCGCACCGGCAATTTTTCAGAGGACATTATCTAGTGTTTTAAGAAAGAATAATCTAAGTGAATTTGCTGTAAACTATATAGATGATATTTTAATTCATTCAGAGAACTATGAGGATCATTTGAAACATGTTGAATTAACTCTACAAGCACTTAAAGACCAAGGTTTTAAATTAAATTTAACAAAATGTGTATTTGCCACTAACAAAGTGATTTACCTAGGTCATGAGATAAGTGGTAACTACATAAAACCGATGAATGATAACCTCATTGCCATAAAAGAGTTTCCAGTACCACAAACCAGAAAACATATCAGACAATTTTTGGGAAAAATAAATTTTTATGTGGAATATATCCCGAACCATGCTATATTACTAGAACCTTTATATAATTTGTTAAGGAAAAACATAGAGTTCAACTGGTCAGAAAAATGTCAGAGTAGTTTTCAAAAAGTAAGAGATTATTTGTGCACTGGTCCAGCTTTGGCTATATTTGATCCTGAAGCCCCAATTTATATTTTAACGGATGCGAGTATAGATGGAGTTGGGGCAGTGTTGAAACAACCTCAAGAAAATGAGGATTTAAAACCAGTATTTTTCTTCTCAAGAAAATTAAATAACTCGCAAAAACAAAAAAAGCAATATATATTGAATGTCTGGCTATCAAAGAAGCCATCTTATATTGGCAATATTATTTAATGGGAAAAAAATTTGTTATATTCACAGACCACAAACCCTTAGAAAATTTTAATGTTAAGAAAAGTAAAGATCCAGAACTAATTCACTTACTAAATTATATATCACAATTTGAATTTGACATTGTATATAATCCAGGAGCAGAGAATCTAGAAGCAGATTGCTTATCTAGGAATCCTGTACTAGAACCAAGAAGAGAATGTGATGAAAATTCAATAATAAAAATAGCAAATTTTTTACAATTAGAAGATATTAAAAATAACCAAAGAAATTTACAAGTAGATGATAAGTGCAATATTAAAAATGATATCATATATAAAACGCTAAATAACAGAGAAAAAATATGGTTAACAGAAGACTTTGGAAAATCTCTGGTACAAAAGGTACATAAAAATCAAGGACATATTGGAACCAAACAATTAATTCTGGTTATATGTCATAAGTTTTATTTAAAAATATGTATAAACATATCAAGTTGACATGTCGTTCTTGTGAAGTTTGTACGAAAAATAAAACCAGAATTGGTTGTTTCAAAGCACCTTTATCTCAGTTAGGTCCGGCAAAGGAACCTTTTGAAATTGTCTCATTGGATACTATAGGAGGTTTGAAAGGAAAAAGCACTAAAAGATATATGCATTTAATAATTGACCATTTTACGAGATTCGCTTTCATAAGCACATCAAAAACACAAGTTTCTAAGGATTTTATAAATTTAATTAAAAAAGTAGAACAACATGGGAAAATTAAAACAATATTAACAGACCAATACTCTGGCATAAATTCGACACAGTTTAAAAATTATGTTAATGGTAAAGAAATAAATTTGATATTTACAGCAAGCGACTGTGCATTTTCTAACGGTCTAAATGAAAGAACAAACCAAACATTAATTAATAGAATGAGATGCAAGATATTTGAAAATAAAAATAAATCATGGCCAGTAGTAGCCCAGGAATGTATAAAAGATTATAATAACACAATTCACAGTTCTACCGGTTATACTCCGAATTACTTGTTAACCGGAAAAGAAAGTTCTATTCTACCTGAGACATTAGAATTAAACAATAAAGAGAATTGGGAAATTAATAAAGGGATAGCATTCGAAAATTCTAAGAGAATACATGTACAAAACAAAAAAATTTATGATGAAAATACGAGAAAAATAGAATATAAAGTAGGAGATTTAGTGTATGTTCAGAACAAAAACAAACTGAACAGAGATAAACTGGATACTATCAGAGTAGGACCATTCAGAATCAAAGCAAAAATTTCAGATGTAATATATGCTATTGCTAGTAGATCTAGAAAGAGCGATAGCCTATTTCATGCTAGTAAATTAGTCCCTTATACAGGGTGAATGACTTACTTGCCAAAAAGGGGGGATGTAAGTTTGAATTCTCGCGCCAAACTTCTGCTTCCGTTCGTCAAGGTGACAAAAGAGGAAAGTCCATATTTAACAACGGCTGAGATAATTGATACCTGTTTCTTCCTTAGTTAAACAATATAATATTAAGTAGGATTAAGGCTATCGACAATTGTGTTGAATCAGGTTTGTTGATTTATTGTAAATAGGTATGTAAATTAGAATAATGTTTTGTTTATTACAGTTTTCACTGCATCAACTGTGTTTGAATATAACCTTAAAAATCCACTTCTATACAACGTCTCTGATTTCGAGACCTTACATATATATATATATATACATTCGGGTTAAAAACATCCTAAAGACGTTGTCCGATACCCAATTGCCATAGCCTTCTATTGTTGAATTCACGTAAAGAAATAGAAAATAATTTGAACATATTTAATCGTCTACTGTGTAATCATTGAAAGGGAAAAAATCAAGAAAGACCCTGAGCAGGAGCTTTTGAGCGCTCGTTCTTTGGTGGAGCAATAAGACTATTCGTAAAAAATTTTATATTGGATTTGAAATGGAAACCGAATATATAGATGCATAATATCAGCACAATTGGCATTATATTCTGAAAGTTATTCGAAAAATTAAATTTGTAGAAAATAAACAATTACAAAACTTAAATCCTATGGTTCTGATAATGCGAGCCTCTTGCATGAACATTCAGTTTAGTAGTTTTCATTCTTAAAACAAATATCACTCGAATCGGATATTCTGTTATGAAACTATAAAGACCCTTCTTTCAATATTTCAGTTGAATTTTTTATGGTAATTTTAACACTATGGCCACAAAATTTTGCATTAAGATTCAGTATATTAATCTTTATTTGCAGAAACAATTTCACTAAAATCGGATATCGTGTTATGGAAACATAAAAATTTTTTGTTCAATATTTCAATTGAATCATCTATGGTTCTGTTAAAACTATGACCACGAAATTTTGGATAAATATACTAAATCGATCTCCATTCACAAAAAATTCCACTCGAATCGGATATTTTTTTGTGAATATGAAGTTTTTTCAACATTCCTATTAAATTTTCCATGGTTCTGTTCACACTATGGCCAAAAAGTTTTGCTCGAGGCTAGTCATCCGCATCTTGCATTTTTCCCTAACATTTTAATCCGATTGGTTTCGTATTATCTGGGATATTGAGGAACAAAAATTTTGAAAGGCCATAATTTATGCAACACCCTCTACGATTTGGCTAATTAACGAATTCAACTGAGCCTTTTAGGACCCAAACTCATCCTGAAAATTTCAAGTCTCTAGAACAATCCCCTCGAAAGTTATCGTGCTAACGGATGGCCGTCCCCACGGACACAATTGAATTTGACCACGAACTCGTCATCACGGAGTCTAACCCTATCTTTCGAGACCATTTTCAACTCAAAATTAAAAAATTACAGACATTTGGGCAAAACGATTTAGCACTCGTTCAAGTAGAACGAGCGCTCAAAAACGACGCGCCGCCACTGTTCCTCCTACTCCTCATTAGTTCGTATTTAGCCGGATCCTGGCGAGGCCTACTACCCTATAAATTACAGCAGCCATATCTGGCTGGTAACTCCGGGGTTATCAAACGCCAATTTACATATAAATCGATTAAATTTAATCCGCTGACTGGCTGGAAAACGGAGTTTTCGTGTCGATCGTCTGGATCTAGTAGGCGAGTGGTTCATCCGAAAATAATTGGGTGTTTAACGGAGGTTGCAGGTTAATCTGGAAGTCAGATTCGTGCTTCAAATGCATCTTGCTGATTGATTTTGGAGTACTTTGTTGTTGGAATGTTATTTGGAGTGTTTAGATCACTTTTGCTTCTTCTTTTTATTGTTTTGGCCAGCATTCATCTGACATCCACACTTCAGACTTTTAAGTTTCAGAGACGCAACTTTAGTCATTCTTTGAAAATGTTTGACATTTAATGGCAGTTCACAGAAAATAATCATCTACTTTTAATTGATTCAGTTATCGAATAATTCAGTTGATCTTTTTTGAACTGGATCTCATTTTTGGAGCCCAGTTTGTTTTGAGATCAACAGGCAGCGTTTGACTGATGAGATTTTCGATAAGCTTTATAGGTTTTCACTAGCAGTCTCTGAAACAGAAATAATTGAAAAATGTTTAATTGAGATGAAGTGCTCCCACGAAAATATTTGCACTTATTTGCCAGGAGCAAATTGGTTTTGAAAAAATTGTTGCCTTACAGTAAAACTAAAAGAGGAAATAAATGAAAACGATAATTTAACGTTTCGCTGTCTATATCAGACTCCTTCTTCAGACAAACTTGTGAAATCTTCGGAATAGTGTGTTTTTTCATTTGCAGTCTAATTGACATTGAGAGTTGTCAACACAAAGAGATGTTGATCCTTTTTATTTTGCAATCTCCTGATGTCATTTGTTTCTTCAATAAATCAATCCAAATACCATTTATTCCAACAGAAAAATTGGCCATATTATCTTCAACCAAATACATGGGGATTCCTTAATTTTCCTTCTATAATTATCAGGTTCCATCTTTATGACCTAATGATAATTATAAGAGAAAAATTAAAGAATCCACACGTATTTTGTTAGATGAAGTAAATAATTTGGCCCATTGTTTTGTTGGAATAGATCGTATTTGGATTGATTCATTGAAGAAAGAAGTGACATCAGGAAATTTCAAAATGAGAGAGATCAAAATCTCTATGTGTTGACAAACTTTCAATGTCAATAAGACTGCAAATGAAAAAACACACAATTCCGAAGATTTTACAAGTTTGTCTGAAGAAGCTGTCTGATAAAGACACCGAAACGTTACATTATCTTTTTCTTTTATTTCCTTTTTTAGTTTTACTCCGAAACCACAAGACTTAAAGCGATTTCGATTGATGTTGGTTCTTGGTTGGTTCGTGAATTGGTCCGTCATTTGTTGACCAACCGCTTTCGATTGATATTGGTTTTTGTATGGTTCATGAATTGATGACGTAATAAATCAGCTGTTTCAGGGTTGGTTAACCGAAACTCGAACCGTGCTCTGCAGCACTGTTCGATCTCTGGTTCGTAGTTCTATCTCTTTTTATTCTACAATCTCCCGCCATCGGCCATAACGTATTTGTTATTGTTACTTCAAAAATGTTTCTTATTATTTGTTTAAGATTAAAATAAATTAGAGTTTTGGAAATTGTTGAGTGTTCGCCTTCTATCTCTGAATTGAACTTGACAGCTCGCCGACCAACCAACCGTTTCGTTAAGGAAGAATTCGAATGGGCCGGAACCAACCGGAGGTCGGACGTCATCGTTGATGTACCGACCGGTCAACCATGAACCAACCGCAAAAGCCATTCGAAATCGCTTTTACATTCGGCATAATAAAATTTTTATGTATCTATGTTCCAGTAGAGTTTTGACATTTCTCGTAGTGCTACTGAATACTTTGTGAACGGTTGCCATGAAGATTGCACATTAAAATAGCCAAAAAACTGGGAATTAAAATGTGACATTATTTCAATTTCGTACACATTACAATCACCTTTTATTTCTCTGTCGGCGGCAAAAAATCATTTTCAGTTGGAATATGGGTTGAAGAAATATTCATTTCATTCTAGACTAATGCTCTGTATATTAAAATAACATTAGAGTCAATGGTTATTTATGAAATATTGAGTCACACCTTGTGAATATGAGTTATTTATTTATTCATAGTATATCAACTAGTGACTGTGACTTCTAGAGAATGACATCTCAGCAAGGGAATTTCAGATGTTCTCCTAAGCAACCTCAGCTGCATCGTCTAACAGAAAACTTCATCAATCGATACTCTGTTCGCCAACTAGACCAATATAGTTCGCTTGAATTCGACGAAATATATTCCGGCTAGACGCATTAAGCCTGAATTATAAGCAGATGCATCTGCTGAATTTCGTTGCACACGTACAACTTCAGAAATTCCTTCAGCTGCCACATATTCACCAAATTACCAAGAGTACAGAAATCTACTGTAAAAATAATAAATTCCGTCAGATAACTCCAGAAGGAAGGCAGGAAAGAGCATTTTCGATTAATCTTTCAATATTCCTTTTTTGGCGCACCTCTTCCTAGATCGTTAGAGTGCTACAATTTTTCCCAAGAATCTCGGTGGGATTTACTAAAGAAGAATCCGAGTTCAAAACTGTTGTGTCCTTGCTTACGGTATAAGATGAAGACATTTTGAAGGTGTAAATACTGTAAATGATGGTATTTTGAAAATATTTAACATTGTCTGTATCGCTTGCGTAACTGGTTCCTCCATACATTTCTATTCAAAATGACTCCATATTTTAAACTTTTCGCGATTTTCCCGTAAATGTACAGAGTGATCTGAAGAAACTCATCATTATTTTCCTTTTTTGAGGTCATATATAGGGTGTTACATTCAAATAAGTGTAACTTTGGTCTGTATCTTCATATTGGAAGATCCTGTATATTTGGAAACAATTTTAAATTGTGCTTTTGGTAACTCTACACAAAGATTTTCAAAATATCCTTATTTATATCATCAAAATGATCATCGCGTCAGTGGTGGGCCACCCGGTATATTAGCTTGTCAATGAACTGTTTTTTTACATCTGATTAAAGGATACTATTATTGTGGATTCCAAAATGCTGCCATATATCTCGAAAAGTTTGCAGATCATTCACCAGAGCAGATACAGTATTTTGTTGCTAACGAACAAATAGTTATTCGTAATATACTCGACATGTTCATCTGGAAATTGTAAAATGCCACAAAACGTACTTAATGTACCGAAGGCTGCGAAAAGCTCAGTGAAACTATTCAGATTCCTTGCAATTTGCCTGCTGGAATTTCAAATCTGGTATAGAATTACATCTGTTAATGTTTCAGTATCTATAATAAACTTAGATAGAAATGAATCTACCTTCACTCATAACCGATCTGAAATTCATAGAAATCGTGCTATTTGGCATGCATTGGGAATCTCTCGATCAGATAGATGTTCATTATTGAAATGAAAACTGTAGAAACCCTAATTCGCTATCAAAGTTCCCAAGCAATCATGGGCTTGGAGACCGTCCGTTAGTGAACAATGTTTGACACTTGGAATTGATATTTTTTGTAGTTTAACTCAACGGCAGTGCTCTTTAGACGATCGATAAAATTTGTGTTTTTCCATTAGATTGAACTCGGCGATAATAATTAATATAACACTGATTAAATCCTGGTTTCACAACATAACACGTGTTAATCCATTGTATCAGTATGGTCGTCGAATTGAAGCATTTGTTCTGCTTTTGCAGAATGCAATGTAGTTTATTCTATGGAACTATACTTACTGACAAAATAATCGATCCCCTACATAAACCAATTTAAAATCCGTCCATTGTAAGTCCCTGTGCTCTGCCTTAATAATACCCATTAATCATAAGGGAATAATGAGATTATAATTCACTGCTGTCAGAGGCTTCATAGATTCAGGTTTGATATAATATTCTTCAAATTTGTATTTCTTCAGTATTCTAAAGTACTCGATTTAACAAATATCAATCGAGGGCCAAATTCACTTTCATTATATCAATGAAAGCTCTTTTATTACAAAATATACAATGAAGAATTCTACAAAAATTTCTCATGTCTCAACTTGGCTTTTTCCACGCTTGTCATAGAAGGGTCTTGTCGCGGTCGCCAAATATTAAAATCTTCAAGAAATATATTCAGTAGTCGTGGATAAAGTATAGTTTGTTACTTGCGCATAATGGCTGTTCACTCGGTTATTTGGGCCGCTCGCCTTGCGAATAATAGCTATCATTATACGCTCATCGCATAAGATACTATTTGTGGAGTGTTCCAGTTGTTCCATTATATTATATCCTATTTTATCACATCACACATCTTCTCTTGACAACTTCATTCCTTATTTATCACAAAAGCTCAATTTGTGTTGAAGATAGAGGGGTTTTGAGTGAAACATTTTCTTTCACAATTTCACTATGGCAATAACAGTACTTTCACAAAATCAACCCTAAATCCGAACGAATAAAAATAAACTCAATAACTAAGTACAAAACATAAAACACTCAATAACAAGTATTTCCCCTGTTCACGGATAACATCTGCAATTCTTGACAAGCCTTCAATAAAGTGATAATAATAAAAATTGAGTAACTAAATGGGTAAAAATTGATCAATTTCGCATACATTATTCTGAGCTTTTATTTTAAGGTATGCGGAAAACTACGTATACCTATATCGAACCGTAAATAATGTCAGATTGAAGATCACATAATCCTAATATTTTCCGTTACTAATTCGCACATACAACCTCTTCAACTATTTAAATCCCCGAAATAATAAATTTCCACGAATGCTCCGCTCCCATTGAACGAACAGCAGGCCATTCTCATTTCAAGAACCGTAGCTGTCGAGTTCAGTAATCCTCACTCAGCAGCCTCGCTCGTTAGTTGAAAAATGGCCGCTTGGACGAATTTCAATGAAAAATCGCTACGACCACATGCGGAGTGGTATAGTAACTCCCGGAACGAACATGTTTTCCTTCTGTTATGCTGCGCTTCAGGCTTTTTTTACAGTCCTGAACGATCTTTGTCACGTCCAGTTGTAATATCGGTCGAACAAAAAGCTTTTCGATCGATTGAAAGTGGGAGGAAATTCTAGAGTCTACTGGCTCTTTATTGTTTACAGGAGCATTTCAATGTTTGATAAAATAAGCGAGAAAAATAATAATTTTAGAAAAGCATTTAAACTTAACCGAATTTTCAAATACGTTGTCCTAACGATGTTCCATTTGTATAGGTTAGGTTAGGTTAGGTTGGGTCTTCTGACTTTTTATTGTTTGCTGGTGCATTTCAAGGTGCATAAAATAAGCGAGAAAAAATAAATTCTAGGAAAGCATTGACACATAACCGAATTTTCAAAAACGTGGTCCTGACGATGTTCAATATGTATATAGGTTGGCCCAAAGTGATCTCTGAACTACACACTACACTTTAGCTCTTAAGGATAAAAATGAATGTTATTGGTATTTGTTTCCAGGAACTACATTTCACTGTTTTCGTTTGCTCTGATTATATCTGCTCCTGTTCAAGCTATGAACTCGTGAAGGGATGACCAAAGGGTTTGTCCAAGTGTTGTGCTCGCTTTGCTGAATTATAATTTTCAACATTTTTGTTGGAAATAACAATTTGTTATGACTCATAAAGAATTATCATATTTCTGGTCCGAAAATATATAAAATGTCACACAGGGTGTCTCTAGATGTTCCATACAGCCAGTATCTCGACTATAGACAAAGCAGAAAGTATTTTGAATGGCAGCATAAACTTCATCAGAAAATGTCGTTATAATTTTGTTCCCTAGGATAGTTTTTTCAGATAACACTCTTGTTTTTCTTTCCTTCGAACAAAGAAAATAGTAGAAGTAGAAAAAAATTTGTTAAAAAAATTATTCAGCATTTTATGTAAATGAAACCCTCAAAAGTACCTAATAGGTATAAATACTGGCGCATTCGCCATTTTGCGATTTAATGTGAAATGTTCATGTAAAAAGATATTCAATACAGACAATTAAAACAATTAACACTGCACTGGAATAAACAGAAGCGCAAATGGACGTTCTGGTATCTACGCAATTCCTACACTAATTGATTCAGATCTTTTAACCCCAAGATAGTTCAAGTAATTTTCAATTTATGATGCCATCCACTACACTACCTTTCATTCAATGTTTTTGAGTAGTTCAGTGTTACGAATATATTCATATTACTATTCTGCTGGAAATTTTTGTCGGGTGGGGTAGTGGTACTAGACCACACCTTACCAATAGTGTTATTATTCTGTAATCGAAGTCATGTCGTTTTGGATGTTGCGATATCAAGTTTTCACGAAAGTGAATGCGAATAGATGATCTACGGTTTGAAGAATTGTCATTTCAAAATCTGAATGCCCTGGAAAGCGTTTCCTCCTTATGAAAAGAAGAATAGAAAATAAGTATCTTCTTGAGATTCTGAAACAAAACATTATTTCTATTCTCAGAAGCTGAAGTAATTTGATAGAATAAATTATAAAAGGGAGATGCGCTAAATGTTTTCCAGTATGGCACATGTGGGTGGAGCTTCTGTTAAGACTGCTCAAAAGAACTCTTGCAGTTTTTTTTAAATTTCACAGAAATGTTGATATGTTCAGGATAAGAATTCACATTTTATGTTCTGAATCTTCAGAAACACATATCATTCGAATTCTTCCAAATTATATGAAATCCGAAATTTGGAAATCTCTCAGATAATTTCTCATCGAGATTTATTTATTCGGAACAAAATAATTGTTTTCTGAGTGTTTCATTTTCAACATTCACGTTTCACGTTCAGGAATACCCAAACATTTATGACAGACCTATAAAAAGTGGATAGTTTAAGGTAAATGTACCAATTATCGAAAGTGCCCCAATTATCGACACTTCTCATTTCTTTTCCATTCCATTTCTTTTCCATATATTAAGGTTTCGGGACCAGCCATAGAATTATTTTCTTCGCGAATATGTAACTTATAGTTTTCTCAGCATATGTGAATAATATCCCGATTTTTTCTGAGTATCCTCAGTGCAAAATGTGCCCTCATTCAGTTGAGTTTCAGCCTCAACCGAGTTTACAGCCTATTTGTTACCAATTCAGTAAGAAAAGCTTCCTCATCATATCCAATCAAACTGTCGATAATAGGTACATCTAAAACACGACCATCCTCATTCATCGACACAAGTGTCGGTAATTGGGTGAAGTGTGGTGTTATTTGAAATACTTCCTGGAGCTTATATACTTCTTTTTTCGGAACAAATGTAACTTTATTGGATGCGATTGAATCATTATTTATTATGTACCAATTATCGACATAATGGTTTTCCTCAAATTTTCCTATTAGAAAATGAAATATTTCGATGTCGATAATAGGTTCAATTCTATGTCGAATAATGGTTCATTTTTTGCCGGTCATAGGGCACCTCGACATGACTTTTCAATGTATTTTTTGTGGAATTGGTGTGCCCTATCAACAATTTCTTTTCAACATTTTGACCGAGAATGAACAGAGTTTAGGTCCATACAAACCGACACCAAATGTTGATAAACTCTTATGATATTATTTCATACTTTTTCGCAGATGTCGATGACGAGTGCAGTACATTATCGATTATTGGTTTCATTAATTTTTCAGTCTATTTCGAATAATAAAATATTACGAATGTGAAAAACTTAATGCCTGCTCTAAGAACTTCCAAACAATTCGATGTTCCCAGAACCACACTATGAAAGGCAGATAAGTCCTGAGACTGTCTTAACCAAAGAGGAAGATGAACTATTGATGGTGAAATGGATGTTTCACGTCGCGAAATGTGGATCTTTCATGACTAAAGCTACTCCGTCAGGAAAATAGGTCAAAATCCACTAAGAAACTGCTAAATTCAACGACTCTGACTTGAAATTTTTAAACTCTTCTCAATTTTCAAAGAGCACTTTGAATGAGTTTACTCAACACCAAATTTTAAAACACAATAGTCAATTTTAAAATACAAAGAGAAAATTTTTTCTGTTGAATTTTGATATCCGGTCTCTCGGTAACGAAGCCGTTTCGGACCCATGTTTATAAATACTTTTCTTCTCAAAATCAGTTGAAAAGTCCCCTTTGGCATTTGGTAACGTTATTCTGGAACACCCTGTATGTGTTATTTTATCAGATTTCACGATGTCATTAATTGAATTTATCGATCCGATTAAATATTTATTTTTCTTTTATCCATACAACTCTTGATTCTTCTTGATTTCACAGTGTCGATAATTGGTCCTCATGTATGTCGATAATTGGTAATTTCAATTTCAGAGCTGTCGATAATTGGGACATATGACTTTCAACTTGATTTGTATTTTTTTTTAAATATCAAAACTTCCTGTTCGCGATTTCGTGTTTGTTTTGAGAAGTTAAAGGTACAATGGGTTCAAAACTGGCTTTTATGTGTGAAAAAATATTTGATGACTATCCGAAAAACATTGTACATTCCCAAGTTTCGACTATAGTGTCGATAATTGGTACATTTACCTTAATGCGAACACATTTTTTTCGTAAAAAAATTTGGGATCTGACTGACCTCACGTTTCAGAATACTTACCAGGAAACGTACCATACTAGTTATGGTTTGAAGGAGACTAGTTGTGGACAAGTGGCGAAAAAATCATGTGGTCAGATGTTCTATCTACTTGAAGAACAATATTCGTTTGGCTTTCGCTAGCAGACCCAACGTAATGCTGGACAAAGTTGTTCGGTATTTCGAAATCAGTGTATGAAAATAATGGATACCATACGCCAGATATTGTCTTCAAAACTAAATCTAAACATATAGTTTACACGGTTTACTTTATTATCGAAAAATAATCAAATCGATGTTTGCATTCATTTTTGTTTATTTCAATTTCTGAATCGGTTCCACCAAGTTCATGATTTGTTCACTTAGTAACTTTTGCTGGCTTTTTAGTTCATACATTGAAGTTTATAATGCAGTTTGACTGAGAAATTTATTTTAAATCCTAATCTCAATTCGCCATACATTGCAGTATATTCCTTGCCATTAAATAAATAATAAATAAGCTCGCTTCTATACGCTTGATCCCAAAGAAGCAGCAGATGAAAGGACTAGAAAACAGCATAAAAACCAATATCATCAAGAATATTTCACCAGAGGGAGGAAAACTTCCATCATAAAACCGAACGATTCCAATGATACCAATCGTAGAATAGGCATCTAACAGCAATATTCTGTCCCGAAGTTCAAGCAAATTAACCCAATACGCTAGGCGTTTAAGTTTTTGTTTGCACGCCTCGGGAACTTTTTGTGGAAAATATCGAAAGCGTTCACAGAGAACGTAATGTTCTGAACAAGCGCCATTAGCTGAACATTCAGTATTTCCGAGACTCATTAAGGGCCATTCCTTCCTTGTATGCGGAAAAATGTTGGCTGTTCCCTTTTCCTTTTGGAAAATTCACAGCGAAGTTTTACGTGTCCTCGATACGACGTTGCATTAAGTTTTCATCGCGGGTTCTACGTAATATGAATAATGTATGAATTTAATATTTCATCAGGGCTTCAACCTGTTAGAAGTCATACTGATATTTTCCGTGATATTCTCGGTACGAGAGGTTTGAAATCTGGTGGATGTTTTTTCAGCAGCTATAGCTCTAACAAGAGCATGATATTTTAGGAATATTTCGACGAAGGTTGGACTCATCAAAATCAGTCATGTGGATGAAATTGCTTCTTCATAGCACCAGGAATATTTTATTTTACTTCAAAAATTCATGAGATTACAGGGAAACTCGAAGAATGATTTTTATGCTGTACCTATCTTCGAACTCAACAATGTTTACTTTACTGTTAGATGAACAATGACAACACTATTCTGAATTGAGCATATTTGACTTGGTTTTGCTCCTTTGAATTTGTTGGTAGGTTTCGTTAACGGAAGAATCATTTGATTTCAAAATTTCCAAATCCTTTGTAAATATTTTCATGTATTCAAGAATATAGAGAATATGTAATCATAAGAATTGTAAACTATGTAGCCTCCTGCAAAAACGTTGCATTGAGTTTTCATCGCGGGTTCTACCTAATATGAATAATGTATAAATTTAATATTTCATCAGGTATTCAACTTGAAGTCATACTGTTTTTTTTCATGATATTTTGGGTACGAGAGGTTTGCAATCTTGGTGGATTTTTTTTCAGCAGCTATAACTCTAACAAGAGCATGATATTTTTAGAATATTTCGACGGAGGTTGGACTCATCAAAATCAATCATGTGGATAAAATTGCTTCTTCATAGTATTCACCAGGAATATTTTATCTTATCTAGAAAATTCATGAGATTGCTCCGAAGTTCCAACCGGGCATGATTTTTATACTGTATCTGTATGTATATTTAACAGTATTCACATTACCATTAGATGAACAATGACAATCTAGAATTCGGGATTGAGCAGTGTTCGACTAACTTCACTTTCTTGAATTTGTTGCTTTCATCAACAGGATATTTATTTATATGAGTTACTCTTTCATTCAAGTGAATAATTAACAATAACTACTCTATCTCCAGATATATCTACATAGTGTCACGAGATTTTCTATACAGTCAATATCTCGTCTCTAAGAATGATAGAAATTTCAAACAAAAAGCATTTTGTGAACCATCGAAAACTCTTTCGTTAAAATTTTGTTTCTGATCATCAGCCATAAAAACTATTATTTTCTTTAAACTGCAAGCTTGTTTGCTCATAGATTGAAAACTTGTTTTATCATTATACGTATATTCAGCCCTTAAATAACATAATCTGTTTTATTTTGATCCTTTCTTTTATTTGATTTTTTCAAATATTAAATTGTTGTATCATCTCTTAAGATATCTTTATTGTTGATTTTTGTTTATTGTCCCTATCGAACATTTTGTTACTAAAAAAGGGTTTACCATCAATCGCAAAATGGTGAATGCGCAACAATTTAGGGCTCTAATTTTCAAGGGATAAGTTAAAGTAAAATGATGATTTGAAATATTTATCTTTTACTGGATACTACTACATTTGGGGGATAAAAATATAAGGGTGCAGTTCGGAAAAATATGTGGGAGAAGTTCTTTTTCTGTTTCGCTCTTTTTCCCTGTCTAATATGAGTCTTGAATATACCTTGTAAATGTCAAGATTCTAATCGAAATAAATATGACAGTTTCAATTTAACAACTTTCTAATCTACTTTTATTTGAGATTAAGAAAAATCCATCGCAGAAAAATCGAACCAATAAAAATAAAGGATTCAGATCGTCCATTCGGCAAGTTTTTTCGCAACTGAACGTCAATTAAAAGTAGACTGATAAAGATTTCCAAATTGAAATAGAAACGTATCTTTATCGATTCGTGTAACCAATCCTTTATTCAGTGGAGAAACCACTTTAAATAGACGACTTCCTCCTACAAGAAATCGCCATGGAATATAAATCAGACCGCGTGATCGAAAATCGATTGGCAGTAAAAATAAAGAAATCTCGTGAAAGTGCCTTATGGAAAAGAATACATTGTAGAAACCCCAATTCCCTCGAGTGACTGTCGTAATAACGAGAATTTCGCAGCACGAGATGCTGTCAATCTGCATATTTTATAGGAATTGTCTTGTGAGTATTGTGAAAATTTTAGCGTTCCTACAACAATTCACTACTTTATTCAACATCAGGGTTCTAGAACAGCAATTTGGGATTTTGCTTTCGTATGTATTTAATTCCTGGATGGTTGTTAAACATGACTTCTTCTGAGTAACAAGGTTGGCGCCCATCGCAGGGTACTTACCATTTTCTATCCATAAATGAAATGATATGAAGAGATACTTTGCATTCAACAATTATTCATTCGGATTAAGATTCTTCCTTGAAATATATTAATTAACGACTTCAGATTCGATACATTGCTTGGGTTTTGTTAATTTTAAGCACTTCTGTTGTTTGTGGATTATTGGAGAGAACCTTTGAGTCCATAAGAAAATATCAGGAAGATCAATGGTTTATGTGTTCCTATGGACACTATCAATCCTAGTGTGATACGTAGCGCCTTTCTGCTGAAACAAATGAAAGAAATCGATTATTATCATTCTGAATTGTTTACTTGAATAACCTAATAATATGAATAACCTCAGCAACTTGATGAAATGATACCATAAAAATAAATGTTATTCATCATTATTACTTACGAAATAACTACTACATAAATAAAGTGTCCAAAGGTATTTTATACAGCCACTATTTCGGCCACCAGACATGGTAAAAAGTTCAAACAAAAAATATTTCAAATGGAAACAAAAACTCAGAATCTGCTTAATATTTTTTCTTTGAACGATTCCGAATAAAAAAAACATATGTTGAAGCAACTTCTATTATTTTTTGTTTTTGAACTGTCAACAGGATAATAATGAGGTAGTTATTATTATCGAAAATCTTAATCGCAAAATGGCGAATGCGCAATAATTTATAGCTATTGAAATAATGAATTTACGTAAAATATAGAATTTTGTTACCAGGCATTCGTTTGAAAGAGAAAATAGTACAATTAGAGAAATATCCGGTGCTTGTTTCCTTCGTGGTGGTGATCAGAAACAGAATATTAACAACATATTATGATAGAGTTTTTGCTGTTATTTGAAATATTTTTTGTTTGACTTTCTACCTGGTCGATGAGTCGAAATATTGGCTGTATGGTATATCATTTGATACACGAAAGATTTTGTAGATTTTCAAATTTTTTGTGTATTCTATTGAGATACTACACAAAATTATTCGTACAATATATCATATATAAACATACAATACAATATGGCATATGCATTACAAAGTGTCAGCAGAGAAAAATGTAAACGAGATACTATAATTTCCACACGATTACAATCATGACAAGAGCCAAACGCACAAATACTTTAAGTATATCAATAACAGATTTGGATTCGTTCAGAGAATAAACAAAAATTTTCATATTGAAAGTTCTCTTTGTCATCAAAGCAAGTATCCTATTCAAAAACAGGCAAACAATTTCGGAATTATAATGAAAAACTTGCGAATTGGGTCAAAATCACAAAATTATAGAAAACAACCTATACACTATATAAAAAACAAATCAGAATACTCTTTCAAAAATCTTTTAACAACTAGAGTTCGGAAAAATGGTCTTTTGGTAAAGAATAGCTACACTGTGAAATTACCTATTCCGTTGAGGGAGTATTTATTAGGGAAATTTTCGTAGCACGGTATTCCGTCAATATGCATATTTTATGAGCAATGTTTGGCTCCCAGGGGTTGTAAATTATTAAGTGATTTTAAAAAATATACTGCTTTTATTGCTGCGGACCCTGAGATAGCATTTCTGTATTTTGATTGTTCAATTTTCTGGTGTATTTTTAGGCCACTGGTGATGAACGGTTTCCTAGGATCATTGAAAATTAACGTAGTGAATATTGAATTAAGTATGATAAAGAAAACGCAATGTCAATTACGCTGAAAAAAAATTGTAAAATGTTTAAGGGAGGAGCAGAATTAATTTGACATTACAATTTTTTTAAGATTTTTTCTTTGCAGTCAACTGCAACCCCCATAGTCCTTTGTTTACGAATTCTATGCAAAAATTAACAGTCGGTGAATTTCAACTTCAAGTTTTCTCGAAACAAGATCATTCATTCTTAGGGTTGAAAAGTTTTACTTCAGGTTAACTGTGTACAACTACACTGACCGGCAAAATAATCGATTGAGTTTGTTAATTCATAAATATGTTATTTCGAGTCCGTTCCGAATGAGTTTTCATTTCAATTTTAGGTATGTCAATCCTTAATCGATAACCAATTTCGAATTTCAAGAAAATACCGCAAACTTTTTTTATACAGGGTGAAACAAAATCTGTTTAATTACCCTAAATTTAGAACAATCCCTTGCGTGTTCCAGTTGTTAAAGATGCAGGGGTTTCAGTAAAACATTAAATTTCGCTAAGTTTACAACAGTACTTCAACAAATTCCACCTTAAATTCCGACCTCATGAAAACCAACTGAATATAAGTCAAAAACATAACGTGTTTTTCTCCCAGACGCAGATAACAGGTGCAATTCGTCTCAGCATGTCCTCATTAAGGTTTTGAATGAATGATAGCATCACTGAGGTGCTGCAAATTTTCAGGAGTTGGTACGCAAGATTGAATTTTTCTCCCAAGAGCATCAAAACATGCCCAATTGGGTTCAAATCTGGGCTTAAAGCAGGCCAGTTTAATTCTTGGATATCAAACTCTGCTTAATACCGTCTGGCAATCCTAGTCACATGCGGTTGGTGCGGTCGGGCATTATAAATCATTAGCACGAAATTGTCTCCAATAAACAGTGCATACCGAAAAATATGTCAAGCTGAATCTTCTCTTGTTTTATGTTTTCACTCAGTTTTCAGTTCATTTTCAAAACGTTCGAATTTAAAGTTAAATCTGTGAAAGTACTTTCATAGCCATAGCGAAATTGTGGAGTTTAATGTTGCTCTGACATTCCTGTATCTTCAACGAAAATTGAGTTATTGCTATGAATGAAGGATTAAATTGTCAAGAAAAAATGTGTCTTGATGATGTCATAAGAAATCACGCGGTGAAACAACTAGAACACACCAGGGGTGGTTCTAAAGTTGGGGTCAAAAACATATTTTGTTTCACACAGTATTAAACGACGTACGCCGCGTTTTCTTGAGATTTAAAACTGGTGATTGATTAAGGATGAACATAACTACAATTGAAAAAATTCAAATTCCAATTCAATTGAATCGGGCTCGAAATAACAGATTTCTTAATTAACAAACTTAGGTAATTGGTTATTTTGCCGGTGAGTGTACTAGTAGAGCTGAAAATTGATTGTAAAGAACTCTGTGAAAATTCAAATTAAAACTCCCCCCAATAAAAACTTTTCTTAGTCTCTTCTCATCTAATTCTCCTAATATTCTCCTTCTACCCTTCTTCATCTGCATAAAAGGACATGCAGGTGGTCATCCAAGAATATATACGAACCAGGTATTTTCATACTCAATCAATCATCAATTTTGAAATTCAAGAAGACTTGGCGTACGTCATTTTATACAGGGCGAAACAAAATCTTTTTTTCATCCTAACTTTAGAATCACCCTACTCTTATGCATACCTGTGCATAAGAGTACGCACTCGAAGATTTCCAGAAAAGTTGAATAATTCATTTTTATATGCCTCACAGATGTGAAATGCCATTGAAACATAATCTTCAGTGTTCAGAGAAGACGAAAATCATAAAAAAATAGCCTTTGCATTGAAAATCGAAAAGATATGGAACTTAAATCAATTAGTGCCCACCTCTATACACATTCACCCTAATAGAGCTAAAAATTCATTGTAGAGAAGTTTGTGAAAATTCAAATTAAAATTCCCATCAATAAAACTTTTCTCAGTCTCATCCCGTTTAATTCGCTTAATATTCACCTTCTACCCTTCTTCATCTACATAAAAGGACACGCAGGTGGTCATCCAAGAAGGTATACGAACAGTCTAAGCATTATTGGCCGTTCTTCACCCTCCAGGGTGCGCTGAGGTGCTTGTAACACATCCAGGAATTACATCGTTCGGGGGACTACTAGACCTGGTGAATTTCGTGTTCCCAGAGGACGCTCTTGCGTTAATCTAGATTCTTGGGTCCTCATTCATGTCGGAGGGATGAGCGATGGAATTATTGTGAGAAGAGGTTGACGGAAATTGCTTTATAAAATGGGGAGAGAATGGATAGGATGTAGTTTTCGGGGTGTTTAAGTTCGTATTCCTCGGAAGGAGGGTCATTTTAATTTCCCTACATTTGGGAAGGAATTTATGGAATAATTTTAAGGGTGATGTAAGGGGATGATGTTTTGAGCATATATAAGTGTTCGGGGTCGGAAAAGGTTTAGGTGGAGATTTATAAATAAACTAGCTGGCCCTACAAACGTTGTTTTGCATTATAAATTCTAGTGTAGACAAACGGAAACTTACTTATAATAAGTGTGTAAGTATATGGCAAATGCGTTAAATAGGCATGGAGCGCTATAAAGGATAAGGAAATATGAAAACATTTAACGCCAAACAATTTTTTTTCAAATCAATATAGTTTATTTTTTTAAATTGAATATCACTTATTAATTACGTTAGTGACACTAACAAACAATATCAATCTTTTAATGCTATAGCGTGAACAATATTTTTTATAAGCCCATCTTCACACATAATCCGCAGCACATAATACAGTGTAACGGATAGCAGGAAAACCGCTTAGCGAAGGAGGCTCACCACCACAAGTCGAGATTCGTTAAAATGTGACATTTCAAAATTTTTCAAATGAACGGTGCGGAAAACACTCAAATTCAAGCTGTATATCACGTGTCGGAGGCCCGGCTCCACGGCATTATTTTCGCTTCTAGGTGAACGAGCTCAGCCGATTGGCCCCAGCGATCGTGGATTGAGATCAGCTGTTGTTTTGATTCGCTCCCTTTTTATTAACGAAGTATTTATCCTTGTGGTTTTGTGACATTTTTCGGAAAAGTTTGTAAGAGGGATTTCAATATTTCAGCAAGAAAGATGGAAACGGAAACAAGAAGTGAGAATTATAATGCAAGTGGTGAACTTAAAGGAACACAAGATCCTGTAGATCTTATTTCAAATAATAAATTCAGTAAAATACCTTAATAACATTTTAATAACTCAAGTAATTAAGACACCTCGACAAGCAATGCCAAATTTAGTTATTGATTCTGCTCTTAATCGTCCGTTTTTCGTAAAATGGTTTAATAAATTACAGTTGCTGACAGGAAGCCCAGTTAGAAATAAATTATTTTGTGGTTATTACGTGGTCTCTGATTGAAATCTCACGAGCCGCTACTTATTTCATCATGTAATCACGTAAAAATATTCCCAAAATTTTTCGAGATCTTCCTTTCTTTGTAAAGATGTATTATCTTATCTGACTGAGTATATTTTCTACATTTCAGCTCAACTAACTTTCAATTCGAGAGCCATTGTTATCGAATCGAAAATTAGTCAATAGACATAAAAAAGCTAAGCAAATGAATCGAAATTTATTTCCAGCAATTCTTATACGCAAATGCACGAGGAACGGAATACAATCACATAAATTATTTGTTTTGTAAGAAAAAGTTTTCAGTTTCATTGTGCTCACATACAAGCAAATGAAGATTCCGGATGTATTATAGTCGTCAAATTCCAACAATCGTATCTTTTTTCCAGATACCCTTGGGCACCAGCAAGTCCAGACATATATCGCTACGACCAAGATCTCAAATCTTCATATTTCAGAAGAAAAGTTCACGTAGATCCCTCTCGCTACACTTGGATGCCATCTGACGACGAATCGGTGAGGATGGAGAAACCTAAGTCTATTCTGGAACCTGCTCTTTCTTCTGGATCAAATCAAACCCCCGCACCCATGTGAGTATCTTGAAATACGCTGAATCTAATGGCTTTCAGTATTATTTATTTTGAATGTTATTGCTCTTGTGGTATGTGTTCCATAACTTATAAAGTCATGAACTTGAAAAGTAAGAAATATCACCAACTATTTGAGGAACGATGTTATGAAAAAGAACCCCTTGCACGTGCTATACAAAAAGTACGAAGTGAGCAAAGGTGATCACCAAGTAAGTATGGAAAGGTTAGGTCGACTTCGTGAAAACCATCTCTTCTGGAGGAAGCAAGTAACAGGCAAAGACATTCCAAACTGAATTTCTGGCCATAGAAAAATGCGTCCAAGTCTGTTCACTGTTTCCACGTCTTCGTCCGGGATTTAACCCATAGCGACAGCGGATACAGTGGGTTTTCCATGCCAATCGTTGGCGAATACATGAAAATATAACAATTTTTTGTCAACTCTTTACATTTCAAATATTAGCTGAATATGTACAACACTTCTCGAAAAAAATGTCCTCAACTCTTTCAGGAAAATGCATGAAAAGAATACATGAATACATGAAAAGACAACAAATTTTGTCAACCCTCTAAATTTCAAATATCAGCTGAATATGTTGAACACTTCTCAAAAAAAAAGATCCTCAACTTTTTTCAGAGAAATGATGACTATGAGATTATGGTCAAGCCTTCATACTGATGACCTCATAAGTTATTTCAATAAGATCCCATTTCAAAATTCAAGGAAACAATAATTCAAACAAGTATTATGTTCATGAGTGAATCAACTGATTCCACAAAATCGTGCTAAAATAAACCACAAAAACTCAACTCAACACAATGTCTCGTAATTTAACCAGACCTCTACCAATCCAAAAAAAATTGCTTGCGAAAGCTGAGCCCACTGTTTCCACGATATCATCTCAAATTTCACCCATCGAAAATTGAGAAAATTTGTTGTCTTTTCATGTATTTGCCAACGACTGAAGTGGCAATCATTTGAGAAAACTTTTCATCGAGATCCTATTTTGAAATACAAGAAAAATAATATTTCAAACGAGTATGTTCATGGATCATCTGATTCCACAAAGAACAATTTTGAAAAAATAAACCATCAAAAACCCTCAATTCCATACAATGTCTGGTAATTTCTACAATCCAATGGAATACCTTGCAGAGTCCACTGTTTCCATTTCCTCATCCCGGATTCAATCAATCGAAAAAATATTATTTCAATCGAATATTATGTTCATGAACGGATTAACCGATTTCACAAAGAACAATCGTGCAAAAACTAACCACCAAAAACCCAATTCCATACAATGTCTCGTAATTTCTCCAGATCCCTACCAATCCAATAAAATAGCTTGCAGAAGCTGAGTGCACTGTTTTCACGTCCCTATACCGGATTTAACCCATCGAAGCAAGCTGGTCATCGTTAATAATCTCCGAATTCCAAGTCAGAAACCGACTTTAATGAATTTCCGGATACAGCGTGCTGGCCATTTCAATCGTTGCAGTTCAGATTGGGACACAAACTTGCCAAATGTCTGCAGGCATTCCAATATTGGATATTACCTGCAACTCTGGCCCAAAGTCTGGTTATTTCCTGTTCGGTATTTTTGTATCGATCTCCGGGTCTTCTCCATGTATATTCCTGTCGTTTGATTTTCATGAGGATGCAGAATTGGATATTTCGATATACGAAGACGGGAATTATTTCAGATACGACTATGTCAACGGTAGAATGAGGCTCGTTTTATTTTCGTTTGGACTGCAATATAGGATCTCATGGAATGTATGACGTGGGATATGGATATCGAATATGTTTGACAGTCAGTATTGAATACTCTTATAATTATTGTCAGGAAGCTTATGGAACTGGTTCCGTGTGATATCAACAGGTGATGTTAAATATGATGGTGTTGAAATGAATGATTATCAATCCATATCTCTCATATCGAGAATATTTGATAAAATATATAGAATATATGACTGTCTAAATATCTTGTACCTGGTAGCAAAGCCTACTACTTTCTGGGTACTACTTCCAATACTTAAATACTTCAGGTACACGAAGGTGTTGAAGCTTCTTCCTATGAATCACTTTCCTGCTGTACTGTGCTTTCGTCGTTATCACTTTCCCTGAACACCTGTAGTACCATACATTCGCATGCTTCACTTCTCAATTGAAACATGGGTTCTGGGGCCTATTGCACCAAAATACTTTTCACTTTGCACTTTGCATTCTGGCAAATTTGCAAAGTAAAAATTGATTATGTTGCATAACATTTCTCCCAAGATTTAATTTTTGTGAAGTGTTTTTCACTCTGCACTTCGTTTCACAATGCATTTCTCATTTATGAATGAGTTTCGTTCAACATTATCCATTTGAAAAGTGAAAAGGGCAAAGTGAAAAGTTGCTAAGTATTTGGTGCAGTAGGCCCCTAGATATTGTTATTCAGAGTGAAAAAGATGACATAATGGATCAAAACCGGGTGGCTGCTTTTAAATCACTCAAAAATTAAAATGATGTCAGTTACTACATTAGAAAAAACTTACCTGCCAACAACAGTTGATGAAGCAGCAATGGCCTTCACACAGACGGCATATTCTTGAGTGTCATCGCTTTGTCCTTGAAATGGGGTATTCATGTTTAGTCGATCATAAAGAAAGTAAGATGTACATATTTCGTAAGTCGCTTGGATAAAAATCCATCCATATGGTTTGCCGATAATAATAATAATAATTTATTCACCATAAAACAATTTACAATATAAATCCAATAGAGCAATATTAATGTGAATAATGGATCCAAATCAGGAATATGTACTGGTAATGGGGTATATGGACCTAAACTAAGGATCTCTGAAGCCCTGGGAAGTGAACTCTCCATTTTACAGACGAAGATAATGACTGTCTACATATGCGTTCAGATGGGTCTTAAGATAGACCTCAAGGAGGTGCGTGTCTACATCACTACGGACAGTCAGGCCACGCTGAAATCCCTAGAATCGCACTGCCAGGTTTCTCTGCTGACCTGGTATTGCCGTCACACTATAAGGCAATACACTGACTTCACTATGGCTGCCAAGGCTTTATAGTGCTGGTCATCGTTGATAGTCCCCAAATTCTAAGTCCGAAAACGATTTTAATGAATTTTCGGATAAAGCGTGCTTGATTTTTGAATCGTTGCAGTCACAAACTTGCCGAATGTCTGCAGGCATTCCAATATTGGATGTTACCTGCAACTCTGGCCCGAAGACTGGTTATTTCCTGTTCGGTATTTTTGTATCGATCTCCGGGTCTTCTCCATGTATTCCCGTCATTTGATTTTCATGCGGATGCAGAATTGGATATTTCGATATACGAATACGGAAATTACTTCAAATACGACTGTGTCAACGGCAAGATGAAGCTTGTTTTAGTTTTGTTTGAACTGCAATATGCAACCTCATGAAATGTATGACGTTATATATGGATATCGAGTGAGTTTGACAGTATTAAACCCTATATCTAATTATTGTTGAGAAATTTGTGAACTGGTTTCGTGTGATATCCACAGGTGATGATGAATATGATGGTAATGCAAATGAGACAATATGAATGATTACCATTCCATATCTCTTATATCGGGAGTATCACGAGCCTTCGAGAAAATACCTACCAGAAAAAGACTGTCCAAATATCTTTAACTATTCTGGTAGCACAGTCTCAATAACCCTACTACTTTCCTGGGTAATACTTCCATTAGTTGCTCTGGTTCCAGGAAACACGAAGGTGTCGAAACCTTTTCCTATGAACAGCTGATTATATCACCAGTGTTTTCATTGTTCATCTGAAAAATTACTTGCCCTGAACTCCATAACATTTGATGAAGCAGCAATAGCCTTCACACAGACAGGCATGTTCCTGAGTGTCAACGCTTTGTCCTTGAAAAGGTACTCATTCATGTTCAGTCGATCATATAGAAAGTAAGATGTACATGTTCTGTAAGTTGATTAGATAAGAATCCATCCATATGGTTTGTCAATGGATCAAAATCAGAAAGTAACACTGGTATTGTGGTATACTCGTATTTATTAGGGGCAACTTTATGTCCAGTGCACAGCTTCGCAGATGATAGTACCCTCCATACCACCTCCTCTTCTAGGGCTCCAATACCAGCCCCCCAAATCAGAAACGAACGAAGAAGAAATGTTGACAATATAAATGTGGACTTGACAACAATTCTCGAATGGGGATCCAACAACTAAGTAGATTTCAATGCTAACAAAACACAAGTATGTTTCTCCTCTAATAGAGCCGATCTTACTATGCTCAACATAAGTTTGTCAGGAGTAACCATACCTCTGAATTCATCCATCTCAATGCTTGGTATTACTATCAACAAAAACTTTTTTGAGAAAATCACGTGAGATCAATCGCTAAAAGTATATCCCAAAAACTTGGTTTTCTGTTTCGTGCCAGGAGCTATTTCACATCCAGTCAGCTGCTAATGATCTATAAGGCACAGATCTGACTTGTCTTGGCGTACTGTTTCCATGTTTGGGGTGCAGCACCTAAACATGTTCTGAAGCTGTTGGATTCTGTCCAAAAAGGGCAATTCGTCTCGTCAGTGATGCATCGCTCACTAACTCGCTCACTTCTCTGGAACACTGTAGAGGGGTTGGCAATCGGTCTCTATTCTATCGATATTATCATGGGCGATGCTCTTCTGAATTATTATCAATCGTTTTTCCGTTGACAGTCTCTTCGAGGTTGGCCCATCAAGTTCGATCTTGTGGTCAATTTAGAGACCTGCAGAACATCCTTTTTCGAAAGACTCGTTCATCCAACGGACAGCGAGGCTCTTGAACACAGTACCTAGGAAGGTGTTCCCCAAGGCATATAACCTCCAGAAATTCAACAACAACACCTATTTATACCTTCTTTTCCTTGGTTGTTACGATGTTCTCTGAACATTGCAAGATATCTCCGTTCGTGGGAATCTGAACATAAAAAAATGAATCTGAATTGAGGATCTCTGAAGCCCTGAGAAGTGATACCTCTATTTTACATATTCGCTCAGGAAGGTCTAAAGATAAACTTCAAGGAGGCGCATATCTACATACATCCACACGAACAGCTCAGATCACTGCCAGGGTTCGCTGCTGACCCGGCAGTGCCGTAACACAATAAGGCAACTGGCAAAAGGTAATAAAGTGTCTCTACTATGGATGCCAAGACTTGTAATGTTGGTCATCGTTAATATTACCCCAATTCCAAGTCACAAAACGACTTATGAATGAATTTCCGGATACAGCGTGCTGGCCATTTCAATCGTTGCAGTCAGACACAAACTTGCCGAATGTCTGCAGGCATTCCAATATTGGATGTTACCTGCAACTCTAGCCCAAAGACTGGTTATTTCCTGTTCGGTATTTTGCATCGATCTCCGGGTCTCCTCCATGAATATTCCCGTCATGTGATTTTCATGCGGATGCAGAATTGGATATTTCGATATACGAAGACGGGAATTATTTCAAATCCGACTATGTCAACGGCGGGATGAAGCTCGTTTTAGTTTTGTTCGAACTGCAATAGGGAATTTCAAGATATGGATATCGAATAAGTTTGAGAGCCAGTTTCAGACCCCCTAATAATCGTTGTCAAGAAGTTTCTGAACGGGTTTCGTGTGATATCAACAGGTGATGCAACGAGACATTAGGAAGAATTACCCTATGATATCTCTCACATCGAGAATATCGAGAACCTTCGGGGAAATAACCATAATGAGACTATCTAAATATTTTGAACAGATGTATTCTATTAGGTAGGTTAGAGTAAGGGAGATAAGGCTAAGTTCATCTTGCAGCACCACTCACCACACATGTTAACTATTGTGGCTTCAGAGTCTTGAATAAGCTCTTCTACTTTCCTGGGGTGCTTAGTCCTTTATTTGCTTCTGTTTCGAAAACGAATCAAGTTGTCATTTCCTCGCTAAGATCAGCTGAATTTGTTTCTCAACCTATAAGTCATCCAAATGAATGTCTTGAGCTGAACAGACCTAAGGTACCCTTATTTCGTATGCTGATTACACTGTGATTCTCTGCTCAAGTGAAAAAGCTTAAGTGTTACTAAGGACCTGGAAAAATAACTAAATGGATTAGAACCACGTACCTTCTTTTAAAACAATCGAAAATAAAATGGTTTCATTCATCTCATATCGAACAACTTACCTGCTCAAGACCCCATTTCAGTTAATCAAACATATAATCGCTTCGGCCTTGAGATAAGTCTATCATAAAAACATGGTGACATTGGTGTCTGGATCTTTCTAAATTCTGAAATAATGAGTTATTTTGATATATTTTCGAAATTTTTGAAATTTAATAGGACACCGATAAGTCTCCTTGAGATTTTTTCAGACGGCTGCATCAGAACTAAATTTGTCATCTCTGTGATCTCTTTGTGGTGATTTATGAAAGAATAAAATTAATGATTTCATTACTTTGTCATAATTTTATTGACACTGGTTTCTTTCAAAAACAATATCTGTAATTATAACATCAGCCTCAAACGATTCATACAATTTATGAACCAATCATCTGTTCGGAGAAAATTTGCGCATCAAAGGAGGCAAGCTCAATTGTGGGTATGCAATATAGAAGTAACCATTTTTTACTTGCAGTCAATTCAGCAAAACTAATTCTAGGCGAATTTTTAACTTCCCTGAGAGAAATCGGGTTATTTTCTGTTCAGGATTTTCATCGACTCCATATTCTCTTCTTGCGTATTTCTTCGTCGTCTATCGATTCTCTTAGAACGGAACTCTGTATGCTGATGATATACAAAGAAGGAAATTATCTCAGATATGACTTGAAGTCAACAACAGAAGGGGAGCCGTATTATTTTTGTTGACCTGGAATATGGCGGTGAAGTCTCATTAAATGCCTGATATAAGATATGGATAATGGATATCAAGCAAGTTTGACAAGACGTATTGAATCTTCTAATTGTTGTCAAGGACTATAATGGATGTTTGTGACTTGGATTCGTGAGATATTTGAAGATGATGGATGTGATTTGATTACATTTATTATTTGTCGACGTGAAATTCTTGATGATGGAACATTTACTGCAATATAATTTGGCCTGTTTTATCATTTTTGCTTCTCGTAGTCAATGTTTTGGCCAGGAAAACACCTAAAACTTGCAACTTTCAGAGAAGCAACTTTCGTTTTTGAGCGCTTGTTCTCCTTAAACGAGTGCTATATCGTTTTGCCCAAATGTCTGTAATTTTCTAATTTTGTGCCGAAAAGGTTATCAAATGATAGGGATAGACTCCCTGATGACAAATTCGTGGTCAAATTCAATTCTGTCCGAGGGACTCTCCGTCCGGCCGTTAGCAGAATAACTTCCGAAGGGATTGTCCTAAAGACTTGAAATTTCAGAATGAGTTCGGTCCCAAATGTATTGGTTAAGTTCGTTAACTAGCCAAATTGTACAGAGTGTTCCATGAAACATTGCTATTCAAAATTTTTGTTCCTCAACATCTCAGACAAAATAAAACCAATCGAAATGAAATGTTACATCCAAATGCAAGATGTTCTTGAGAAGCATCATGCGAAATTTTTTGGTCATAGTGTGAACAGAATCATAGAAAATTCATTTGAAATGTTCAAAAAAACTTCATATTTCCATAAAAGATATTCAATTCGAGTGAAACTTATTTTGTGAAAGGAGATCGTTATACTGAATTTTCATTATATTTCCAAAACAGAATATCAGATTCCAGTGAATTTCCTCTGTGAATAATGATTGATATACTGGCTCTTCATGTAGAATTTTGTGGCCATGGTGATAGTAGAACCATAAAGAAATCAATTGGAATATTGAAAGAAGAATTTTCATATTTTCATAACAGAATATCCGATTCAAATGAATTTATTTGATAATGAAAACTAATAAAATGAATGTTCATGCAGAATTTCAAAAAGATCGCATCATCAGAACCAAAGAATTTAAATTTTTCAATTTATTTTTTACATATTTCATTTTCTAGATAAGTTCCAAAATATGATTCCAATTGTGCTGAGATTCTGCATTTATATATTTGGTATCAATCGCAAGTCTCATATAAAATTTCTCGTTTATAGCCTCATTGCTTCACAAATGAACGAGTGCTCAAAAGCATCTGCTCAGGGCTTTCGTAAATTTTTATAATTTAGAAATAGTCGCTTGTTATAAAATTGATTTGGCTCCAAGTTCTTATACTTATTACAGTCCTTATACTTTCACATCGGAGCCAACATTTTCCAGAGTTGCTAATAGGATGACTATAAGGACGACGACTCAACTTTCTGGCACTGTTCGCAAAAACCTTTTTTCGTTTATGAATGCATACATTTTAATGCAGTATTTCTCAAAATGGTAAAGGTACTACAGAAAAATCACTGAAATCATAATCATTGAAGATATCCTTTATCGAGTATACCTACTCACTCAAATTTAAATTTTGATTTTTTCGATGACACACTTGGCTTTCTTATTATTTCTCCAGATACGAAATGCCGCATATTCCATTTCATACAATATTTTTTATTTCAATTTAATTACTGCTTTTGCTGCGTAATTCGCTTCTTCTTGAATGCACCTCGTCGTCACCAACATTTTTCAAAACTAGTAAACTTTGAAAATTTTATAATTTTCATTGACATTGTAAACACATTATTATACAGATGTGGAAGAAACGGATGGAAACAGGTGAGTTTCAGTGTTAAATTCACGCTGGTTCGGAGTCCAGTGGAGCAGTGGAAGAATCGAAACCTCGGAGCGATGCGATGTTGAATAAGCGGCTGGTCTGTTGGAATGACCTCTGTAGTGAGTGGGGAAGCGCGCAGGCAACGATCTAGGATCAAATATCGAATCAGTAACACTGCAAACGGGAGATGGATAACATCGCATGACTATTGAAAATGAATACGACAAATTTTCTCCACTCTTATGGGCGCCATGGGCGGAAGTTATTTGCCTCAATGAATGAAACAAATAATTTCCTGTGAAAATTAATATTCAGGTTCTTTTTCGTCATAACTGGTTTGAAAATAAAATAATTAATTAATTGGTAGCTGTCGAACTGTCGGAATATTTGATTCTGTAATATGTAGATCCAAATATTTTGTAGCGTTTAGGTTACCATCGATGAAAACTGGCCCTATCATGTAATTACCCAGCATTCGTTTGGCAAGAGAAGTGGATGTGTGTGCTGCTGTTGAAACCAGTGCACCTTGTTCTAGCAGAAAAATTGCCCAGCAAGTCGATTTGGGCGATAGAACTCTTCGGAATATTTTGAAAATAAATGAAATGGTTACAAATGTTATAAGGTGCAAACCTTTCAGGAAATTTTTCCAGAAGACCATTTCAAAAGAATGGAATTCTGGGAAAAGATGATGGAAAAAGAGAATGAGATTAGATCTTTTCTGAGCAATATCTTATTCACGGATGAGTCACACAAAAAAATCAAGTTGTTACCGGCATAGTAATTTTTCATAAAATCCGGTATACAAATTCTTATGTAAACGAATTTTAAACAGGAAAACGGTATTAGCCTAGTGTTTTTACTAAAAACGTTCATGTTTTCACTCTATGGCACCATTGTATCAATTTAACGTTCTAAACAAAACAAAGATATTTTCCTTTCATAAATTTGCTGAATTATAATGGAATATATCACCGGCTTATTGATTTCTACAATTGAGTAGAACTCGATTCACTTTCTATTATGAGGATTTATGCCATTTAGCCACGAATCTAAAAATTTTTAAAACTACAGAAAGTCAGCGGTTAATTTGCTTTCCAACTCACTGCGACTGCGGCGAACGCGGAAGCCCGGAAGCCAAAGTAGAATTCGTGTCTCTAGACACGAGTTAGATCGTTGCTTGCGCGCTTCCCCACTCACTACAGACTGCCATTCCAACAGACCAGCCGCTTATTCAACATCGCATCGCTCCGAGGTTTCGATTCTTCCACTGCTCTACTGGACTCCGAACCAGCGTGAATTTAACACTGAAACTCCCCTGTTTCCATCCGTTTCTTCACATCTGTATAGTCCCATAGGTAGCATCGATCGAAGGGTTATCTAACCATACATTAGATTTACACATTTCCTTTTAAAATTATTCATTATGCAAATTTCCATCGAACAAACAGGGGTAAAATTGTGTATACGACAAGTGAGGTGAATGAATGTTTATTTACTGGAAGAAACTGCTTATATTCTACTCATGAATAAGCATTCATCCATTTCACTTGTTGTATAAATAATTATTATTTTCCCTTATTATCTAATCGAATACATAAACTATAAGTACGGCTTTTGAAGTCAATGTGCTCAAATGCGTCCTTTTGAATAACTGCTTATGGACGCCGCTACATGTAATTCTGTTATTGATTTGGATCCACCGGGGTTGTGCTGTATGTACAGGGTGGCATATTTCGATGTTTTAGCACTACAATTTTGAAATCAGAGGAGATAGACAAAATCTGATAGCCACTTCTCGATCTCTTTTTCTGAGAAACTAACAAGAGTAGTATTCATTTTTGGCTACCTTCTTTTGTTTTCGAGTTATAAGCGAAAATTGGAAAAGTGGCAATATCGAAAAAAAATCATATCTCCGCTAATACTGATGATAGAGCTCTGAAATTAAAAATTATAAATTTTTAATAAATTTTTTACGTAGAATCAAGTGGCGTACTCGCCTTTTTTGCACCATTTCTAATTACGGAGCTATGGCCCTAAGTTATGTTTTTTTTAATAGAAATACTAGATTTTGTGACATTTTCTAAAAGCTTAATTTTTTCTGATTTCAAAAATATATAACATTGTATGGTTTGTATCAAAATGAGTATAGAAAATGGTCAAAAACCTATTTTCATCTGAGTCTCAATATTTTCTATGGTTTCAACTGTTGATGAGCACAGAAAAATGGAGCTTCCTATAACAAGAGCAGTCTCCTTCCGTCAATCTCATTATTTCTATGCTTTCAACTAATTTCTCCAAAATTCGAACATGGATATATTTCATAAAAACTTATATCTTGAAATGGATTTGGAAATAACAAAAAAATCCACATGATCCTCCGTTTCAATCGATATACTTAGTTATAATGAGATGGATGCAAGAGAATAGTTTTATTGCACTCCAGAATAAATACGCACAAGTGCTAAGTAGTCTGTTTCAAATCGCATATGAAATAACGCATATAGATATATGATTGAAGTTATCAATTCAATTAGAAAGGTAATAAAGAAAAAATATTTTTCAATACTTAATAGTGATTACAATAAAAGGTCAGTAGGTTATAATTAAGATGTCTTATTTTAGACATCTTAGTTATAACTTAGAATGGGGGATCAAGTTTCACAGCAGTCCATCTTGGAGAAATTGAGTAAAGAGCATAGAAATGAAAAGAATACTAGAAAGATATTGTGGTAATTATACGATGCTAAATTTTTCTGTGCTCATGGTTCAAAAAAGGCGAGTACGCCACTGGATTCTACGTAAAAATTTATAAAAAATTTATAATGTTTTAATTTCAGATCTCTATCATCAGTATTAGCGGAGATATGATTTTTTTTCGATATTGCCACTTTTCCAATTTTCGCTTATAACTCGAAAACAAAAGAAGGTAGCCAAAAATGAATACTACTCTTGTAAGTTTCTCAGAAAAAGAGATCGAGAAGTGGGTATCAGATTTTGTCTATCTCCTCTGGTTTAAAAGTTGTAGTGCTAAAACATCGAAATATGCCCACCCTGCACACTTCTGCCTCATCGCTTGATTTCACTTGCAGTTGAAGAGCAGGGCGTCAATGTGGAATCTCAATGTCGAATGTTGAAGACAAATGGTTAATGTCAAACAACCTAGTTAAAGCATCAGGCGACATTCGAAATGGTTACATGTGGTTACATTCATGGGCAAATTTGCAGATCTAGTATGGGAACGCACAGAAGTCCTCGTTCGTCGCAGTGTAGAAAAATAGTCGCAGTGCAGAAAAATGGTCACAGTAACAATGAACTAAAATATAATCGATTAATTCATCCATCAAACAATCAATCATTGGTTGTTAGATCGTCAATATTGCAACCAGTATAGGTAACGATAGTCTTGGAAGTGAAAACGCTTCTAATCGTTGGTTCAGTAAATTAATGAAAACACAAATCGTGGCAAATACCGAGATTATTGAATAATATTAATTGAGTTGCGAACAATATTTGATGATGAATATCAAAAAATATTTAATTCAGGTTCTGAAACCGAACTTACATATCGTCCAAAGAATCTACAGGTTTGGAAATTCACATCAGAAACATACTATATACAATGCATCAGACAGAGAATTCTTCCGTCCAGTTGCACAGATGAATAGTCGAGACAATGACGTGCTGTAACACACTGAATTCCGTTGTCTTATTGCAATATTCTAGTCTTGTCTCTCTCTTATCGTTGAGAGGAGCGTAATTTATTCAGTATGGTAGGCAACAATAAATACTTGAATCGAGTATTACGGGCAGCCTGACAAATTAAATAATTCTATACGTGTACTGCAGGTTCCCTACCTTACTGCGGTAAGAAAGAGGCAACACTATATTATAAGAGGAAAGGAAAAAATTTGTACACTATATTAGATTGAACTCCCAAATTTATTCCATACAGGCTGACATGTTTCGGCGGTTAAGCCATTATCAAAGCCATCTGAAAAAGATTTTATACATTGGAATAAGCTAAGTCACATAAATAAGACAGTTGTTGAAGTATTAATATAAAGGAACGTGGTGACCTACTTTTATGAAATTTGAGTTCAAAGCAAATAATTGGAATCATCCACAACTATGGTTCGAGTCGAGAACACATTGTTTGTCAAACAGGATAAAAGTGATCTCAGTATCGAGATCTCATTAAAATTGAGAATTAAAAACCTCGTCATAAAACTGCCGGAACATGACAGATTAAAACCTTCAAAAGTGAGGTTATATCACGGAAATCACAGAACGAGACACACAGAATTATCACACTATATTATTGCAATAAGACAACGGAATTTATTCACTTACAGCACTTGATTATCTCGACTATTCATCTGTGAAACTGGAGGGAAGAATTCTCTGTCTGATGCATTGTATATCGTATGTTTTCGATGTGAATTTCCAAATCTGTATATCTACAAGATGACATCTCCTGTATATCTTGTCAACCAAAATCCTCAATCCGTCACTCTATTTAATTGACCAAGGTCTCTTTTCTTCCATCTTCAGAAAAAAGCACGTGTCATTCGCCCGCTCCCACACCCTAACCTCATTTGACGATGCCGTATCCCTGGACTCGTCCTCCAGCTATTTGGGAAAGATGACGAGGAGTCAGGAGCGTCTTCTGGACGTACGAAAGATGGAATTACAGCCAATAACCCGCCAGCCAGAGCCATCCGAGAGTGTCTTATTGATTGGTGAGTTGTCCATGTTTTTTTGCACCAGATATCGTTAGCGAAGTTCGTTTTTGAGCGCTCGTTCTACTTAAACGAGTGCTATATGGTTGTTATATGTTTAGAGATATTCTTGTGTGTGACAGCCCTTACGTGAGGATAAGCATCCTCACCTAATTGTACAATATGTTGTATGTGATAAAGAATAAAAAAATCAGTTCATCTCAAGAAAGTAAATTCACTAAATAGAACTTACCGAATAAGTTGTAAAACATGGCGCAGTCGTAAAAATTTCAGTGAATTCAAATTAGTAGTTTTATTGATTAATTGAAGATGAATAATAAAATTCGAAAAATTTTAATCAAAGTGAAATTGCCATTATAAAAGGAAACTCGTGCTCTGAAACCGATACCAATAAAGGAAAATTTGGCACAAAATTGGATGGTATGGAAACCAAAATTTATTAATTTGCTTGTAATGTCTGTAATTTTAAAATTTTGAGCCGAAAATAGCCTGAAACGATAGGATTCGACTTCCTGATGACGAATTCGTGGTCAATTCAAGTATGTCCGTGGGGCAGTCTAGCACAATAACTTTCGAAGGGATTGTCCTAGTTACTTGAGACTTTCAAGATGAGTTCGGTTCCCAAATACCGCGGTTTAGTTCGTTAACCAGCCAAAACATACAGGGTTTTCCATATAAATGGCCATTCAAATTTTTTTCTTCAATATCTTAAAATAAAAATGCTCATAATGAGCGTCATGTAAAATTTTGTGGCCATATTGTAGACTTATGCTCAGTTGCAGGAACGTCCGTTAAAATTTAAAAGTCCATTAAACCCTTAATCCTCCATTATTACAAGGAACTAATGGAGGATTAAGGGTTTAATGGACCTTTAAATTTTAACGGACGTTCCTGCAACTGAGCAAGAACCATACAAAATTCAGTAGGAATATTGAAAAGAAGGATCTTTATACAGAGTCTTTATAAATGATTGTAACAGCACAGTTGGCTTTGGATTACAGGATACCAATCTCTAACCAACCAGAGCATAGCATGATCACAGTATCTGTGGTTTGCATAATCCAAAGCCAACTGCACTGTGACAATCATTTATAGAGACCCTGTATTTCCATAACAAAATATTCAATTCAAGTAAAATTTGTTTCGTGAATGAAGATTGATATACTGAATATTCCTGAAAAATTATCAAAACCGTAGAATTTTTTAATTGTCACGTTATTACATATATCATTTTTTTAATAATATCCAGAATGTTATTCCGATCATGCTAAGATTTTGCAATAGGGTGTCTAAACAAATTCAAGGAACTTGAGGAGATGATTCCTCGATGAAAATAAGCAGGGCCAGTTCATATACATTTTTTTCGAAATCTATCTCCCTTCCAAGATACAGCCTTTGGAAGCCGATGACGAGTTCATAGTTTTTATTTTTTTAAGGGTCCTAAATAACACATAAAACTAAACATAAAATTAATTATAATAATATTAACATTAAGTATATGTTATTCACATGATTTTTTTTAATCCCATAACTTTATTATTAGTGGTTGAAAATAACAACCCATTATGATTTTCCTTCAAAATTGTTTTCGTGGAATAGATTCTCGAAAAATAAAATTCTCTGATGGTTTTCCATTCAATTTTAGAGAAAAAAGTCTCTTGCAGAATTTCGACAGTCGATACGTTTCTCGGAAAAACAAACAAGCAGTTATGATCAATGTTCATTTCAAGGTTTTATTTTTTCCGACTGTATCGAAATTTTTCAGGAGACTTTTTTTCTCCAGAATTTAATAGAAAACCATGAGAGAATTTTATTTTTTGAAAATTTATCCCACGAAAACAAATTCTGAACGAAAATCATAGGGGATTGTTATTTTCAACCACTAATAATAAAGTTATGAGATCTTAAAAATTTGTATTAGTAACATCTACTTAGTGATTTATATTATATATAGTCTTATGACTCAGTGTTTTCAAGAAGCCATAAAAAATTAAAAACTGTCAAATCATCGCCTTTCAAAGGCTGTATCTTGGAAGAGGGGTCGATTTCGAAATAAATTTATATAAACTATCCCTGCTTATTTTCATAGAGGAATCATCTCCCAAAGTCCCTTGCATTTGTTTACAGACACCCAGTATATTTAGTACCTATCAATCTAAAGTTGAATTTTGTCGAGCTGTGGTTACATGTAACTATCTAACTATAGTTACATGATTTGACAGAAAATACGTGTATTAACTGTCAACTATGTAACTATGGTAAGCTGTAGTTACATCGCCAAAATTTGACGTAAAGTCCTATACAGAATTTTGAGGTAATAGCCTCATTGCTCCACCAATGAATGCTCAAAATCACTTGCTCAAGGCTTTATCAATTTTTTTACAACCAATATCGTTAGCGAAGTTCTCGTTTTTTTGTGTTATTCTCCATGCCGTTTCTGGTTTTAGAGCGGAACGATTCGAAAGCTGTATCGAAAACGATGTGTGCTTTTACGCTTTTACGGTTAGAGCGATAGATTTCGGGTTTGTTTGAACAGCGAAGCGGACGGAAACGGTAAAAATAGGGAATGAAATAATTGGCGTGTTCATGTGGTTATAGGCAATTGCGCCAATGAATTTTATTCCGAAATCAACAATATGAATGTCGGATATAACGAAAAATATTCTGTTTGTTTGATGATGATGTTATGAAGAGTTTGATATGATGGTACAATTTAAAATGCTTGTTATGGCAACACTGCGTATTATTTTTCAATTTTCTCTTGTCATTTGTTTTCAGTAGGTTATGCTCTTTGATCATCGATTAATTCACGCTTCAACAAAGTTAGAAATTGTTAAATTATTTTATCAAAACATTTGCTGAATTGTAGATACTGAATGAAATTTGGAGATAGTTCATGGATTACATTATTGAGTTTATTCATCGTATTTCAAGAAAAGTTTCAAAAAGATTTTTATTTACAAGATATAGGTATAATACCACTACGACAAATAATTTTGATTTTTCATCTACAAGTGTGAGGAAAAATCCAAATGTATCAGTTCCACGTCGTTGTCAACAATTAAATATTTCTCAAGCAAGAATATGGAGAATTTTTAGAAAAGATTTGGGTTTAGATCCTCACAAAATACAACTCAGATGAATAGCATTCAATTTTCTACCTCAGAAAGTATTCGTCCCAAGTAAAAAGTGTGGTGCCTACGAAAATAATTTTAAAAATGAAAAAAAGTATTGGCTTACCATTTTGTTTCACCAAATTTATTTGGACAGAAATCTGTACGGACGCCACTGGTGAAAATTGAAAATAATTTTAAATTGAAAAGAGTTGATGCGTATTCATAACCTACCAAAATGCAATGAAAAATCGTGTATGTTGACGAAAATATTTCGAAAAACCAATTTCTCATTTCATTTTCCACACCCCGTACAACAGTAACAATGCACCAAAAACCCGACTTTACATTATAAAATCATCTGAGAATTAGGACCCCGAATTCACGGAACCTTATTCTGAAAGACACTGTATATTTTCGTTCATTACTTCTGTGTATATTCTAAATTTCATGTTGAATTCGATGTTTCTTCAGAAAAAAATTATAAAAATGCAGGAAAATATGGCTCTATAGTTTTCTCTCCACTACAAACGAAAAAACTAGTAACTTACTCTTTGAAAATATTTGTCACTTCTGACAGTTCTCGAAATACTCATACAATCAATGACTTCGACCTATTTCCTGGTTAATTGAATTGTCAAACCTTGATTGAATCTTTCCAAACTTGATCTCATCATTGGAGCCCAGACTTTTTGAGACCTACAGATCGTTGACTTATCACAGTCCTAACATTACTTAGCTGTCAATCTCAAAAACATCTGGGCTCAATATTCAAAAAGATCAAAATGAAAAATGTCTAATAATAAAACATTCCTTCCGCACAATCGACAAAACTATCTATCAAACAGGAACCAATTCGACCAATTCTAAAGAAAACTCAAATGTTAATTTATCTGATGTACCATTAACTCCGTTTAGTTAGTCTATGCTTATAACTGCTTAAACTTTTCAATGTATCAATAAATACGTATGCTTTGTTATTCTCTAAGTAAAATTCATTTCATATAAATAGTATTCGCTCGGAATTTCCAGATAATAAAAGTTTGAAGTTCAGTCGATTATTTTCTAGAGAAGAAACATATACCTAATGCATGTATTTCAATGCACTTTTGACTGAAAAAGGTTCAAAGAAATTGGAAATACAAGCTGCTTAATTTTCACGTGATTCATGATTGAAAATGAGCCAGCAGTTCGTATCCAGAAAGTCATTAAAATCATAAAAGTGTTCATGATAAAATTTCGTCTGACAGCTGCTCATTCATAACAAGGGTTTTTCTCGTCTCTGATATTACTCTGTTCGCCAGCACAACTTTGTAATAGTAGTCAATCACTCAGACAATTTCTGCAGCCAGTTTTTCACCATATTTCCAGAATTACACGGAAAAGTAGTGCATGGAAGCTGTTCATACAAATCCATAACGACAATGAATATGGAAGGAGCAATTCATGGTCTAGAAATACCCTCAAGTTTATTGCTTCAAGAGGAAAATTTTACGGTTTTCCTGCAGAACAAGGGTTTTATGGCAACTAGGAAACTCATTTCGGTTTATTGTGCAGCAATTTATATTCTTCGGGGGAATAAAATGAACTTAAGGAAGTTGTGCATAGACTTATGAAACATTCAAGAGCATGTTTGTCGAATCTGGTCCGCCTCATGCATGTTTAATATGGATGCTGCTGCTACTGAAACATGCATTGATCATTTCGAAATAGCTACGAATTAAGGTGACCTCGGATTCGTTTAGTATCCACACGAGTTCCAAAACTCATTAAAACTGACCTCACACTGGCAGACTCTGATTGAAACTGAACTGTAACTTTGCCACATGGTCCCTAGTTATATTCATCCAAGCTTTTAATTTGATATTCTATAACGCTATTATTTTAATCGAGGCCCAATCGAAAGCGGCATAAGGGTAGTCACACGCTCTTTATATTATAGTGATATTTTTTCTATAGCTCTGGATCAAAGGAAATTCGCCACCAAAAGAGCAGTAGATAAGCAACGAGAGTTCCGGACAGGTTAGTTCCAAAACTCATTAAAACTGACCTCACATTGACTTTACTTTTTTCGAATACTGCTGCGGGACCACGGTCGATGGTACCCTCATGTGTTCACTGAGAATTTTAAGTACGAATGTATTGGAAATTTGCTTTCTTTGGTGAGAAATACTGCTCTATTGATCTTAAAGTCTAGTTAACAGTTGCCATCTCTAAGTGACAGAAGTTTACTCCTTTATCTATCATTCTTCTGTAAACTCTTGAATGGTAATATCAATTTTCCTAAGCTGTTCAGTATAATCGATTTCAATGCTCCTAAAAGGTTGTCCAGAGTGGTTCCTTATTCCTCACCCCTTGCTGTACGTACAAACTACCGGAAATATTTTAATATTGACAATACATTACCTTTATATATTCTTTTGAATTGAGAGCTAACAAAATACAATATATGAAACAAAAGAGTCCCTAGCTGAGATTAGTGCAAAACAGGGTACCAGCTGCCTTTCACTCATTTCTGCTTAAAGTAGTTCTTCCATTATCTTATGATATTACTCTATTTGCCTGCACAACGTTGTAATAGTACTCAGATTACACAGACATTTTCTGCAGCAAGTTCCCACCATATTCCCAGAATTAGACGGAGAAATAATGCATGGGAGCTATTCATACAAATCCATAACGACAATGAATTTCGAAGAAGCAATTCGTGGTCTAGAAATACCCTCAAGTTTATTGCTTCAAGAGGAAAATTTTACGGTTTTCCTGCAGAACAAGGGTTTTATGGCAACTGGGAAACTCATTCCAATTTATTGTGCAGCAATTCATATTCTTCGAGGGAATAAAATGAACTTTAAGAATTTGTGTATGGACTTATGAAACATTCAAGAGCAAGTTTGTCGAATCTGGTCCGCCTCATGCATGTTTAATATGGATGCTGCTGCTACGGAAACAGGCATTGATCATTTCGGTATAGCTACGAATTAAATTCTTATTCTTATTAAAACTGACCTCACATTGACTTTTTTTGAATACTGCTACTGGTCCACGGTCGATGGTATCCTAGGCGTTCACTGAGAATGGGAAGTACGAAAGTATTGAAAATTTCGTTTTTGAGAATTACTGCTCTATTGATCTTAAGTTCTACTTAACAGTTGCCATCTCTTAGGGGCAGAAAGCTACTTCTTTATCTATCATTCTTCTGTGAACTCTTGAATGGATATGTCAATCGTCCTGAGCTGCTCAGTATGATCGATTTAAATGCTCCTAGAAGGCTGTCCAGAGTGGTTCCTTATTTCTCACCCCCTGCTGTTCGAACAAACTACCGGAAACATTTTAATGTTGACAAGACATTACATTTATATATCCTTCTGTATTGAGAGCTAACAAAATACGATACTTGAAACAAAAAAGTCCAAGCTGAGGTTAGTGCAAAACATGGTACCAGCTGCCTCTCACCCATTTCGGCTGTAAGTAATTCTTCGAATTATCTTCTAATATTACTCTATTCGCCTGCACAACTTTGTGAATTGTGATAGTACTCAGATTACTCAGACAATTTCTACAGCCAGTTTCCACCATATTTCCAGAATTACACGGAAAAGTAGTGCATGGAAGCTGTTCATACAAATCCATAACGACAATGAATATGGAAGGAGCAATTCATGGTCTAGAAATACCCTCAAGTTTATTGCTTCAAGAGGAAAATTTTACGGTTTTTCTGCAGAACAAGGGTTTTAAGGCAACTGGGAAACTCATTTCGGTTTATTGTGCAGCAATTTATATCCTTCGGGGGAATAAAATGAACTTAAGGAAGTTGTGCATAGACTTATGAAACATTCAAGAGTATGTTTGTCGAATCTGGTCCGCCTCATGCATGTTTAATATAGATGCTGCTGCTACTGAAACAGGCATTGATCATTTTGAAATGGTTACGAATTAAGGTGACCTCGGATTCGTTTAGTATCCACACGAGTTCCAAAACTCATTAAAACTGACCTCACACTGGCAGACTCTGATTGAAACTGAACTGAAACTTTGCCACATGGTCCCTAGTTATATTCATCCAAGCTTATAATTTGATATTCTATAACGCTATTATTTTAATCGAGGCGCAATCGAAAGCGGCATGAGGCTAGTCACACGCTCTTTATATTATAGTGATATTTTTTCTATAGCTCTGGATCAAAGGAAATTCGCCACCAAAAAAGCAGTAGATAGGCAACGAGAGTTCCGGACAGGTTAGGTCCAAATATCATTAAAACTTGCCTCACATTGACTTTACTTTTTTCGAATACTGCTGCGGGACCACGGTCGATGGTATCCTCATGTGTTCATTGAGAATTTTAAGTACGAATGTATTGGAATTTGCTTTCTTTGGTGAGAAATACTGCTCTATTGATCTTAAAGTCTAGTTAACAGTTGCCATCTCTAAGTGACAGAAGTTTACTCCTTTATCTATCATTCTTCTGTAAACTGTTGAATGGTAATATCAATTTTCCTAAGCTGTTCAGTATAATCGATTTCAATACTCCTAAAAGGTTGTCCAGAGTGGTTCCTTATTCCTCACCCCTTGCTGTACGTACAAACTACCGGAAATATTTTAATATTGACAATACATTACCTTTATATTCTTTCGAATTGAGAGCTAACAAAATACAATATATGAAACATAAGAGTCCCTAGCTGAGATTAGTGCAAAACAGGGTACCAGCTGCCTTTCACTCATTTCTGCTAAAAGTAGTTCTTCCATTATCTTATGATATTACTCTATTTGCCTGCACAACTTTGTAATAGTACTCAGATTACACAGACATTTTCTACAGCAAGTTTCCACCATATTCCCAGAATTAGACGGAGAAATAATGCATGGGAGCTATTCATACAAATCCATAACGACAATGAATTTCGAAGAAGCAATTCCTGGTCTAGAAATACCCTCAAGTTTATTGCTTCAAGAGGAAATTTTTACGGTTTTCCTGCAGAACAAGCATTTTATGGCAATTGAAAAACCCATTTCAGTTTATTGTGCAGCAATTTATATTCTTCGAGGGAATAAAATGAACTCAAGGAAGTTGTGCATAGAATTATGAAACATTCAAGAGCATGTTTGTCGAATCTGTTCCGCCTCATGCATGTTTAATATGGATGCTGCTGCTACTGAAACAGCTATTGATCATTTCGATATGGCTACGAATTAAGGTGACGTGAGGATTCGTTTAGTATCCACACGAGTTCCAAAACTCATTAAAACTGACCTCACACTGGCAGACTCTGATTGAAACTGAACTGAAACTTTGCCACATGGCCCCTAGTTATATTCATCCAAGCTTATAATTTGATATTCTATAACGCTATTATTTTAATCGAGGCGCAATCGAAAACGGCATGAGGCTAGTCACACGCTCTTTATATTATAGTGATATTTTTTCTATAGCTCTGGATCAAAGGAAATTTTCCACCGAAAGAGGAGTAGATAAGCAATGAGAGTTCCGGACCAGTTAGTTCCAAAACTCATTGAAAAAGTGGCCTCACATTGACTTCACCTTCTTCGAATACTGCTACGGGTTCACGGTCGATGGTACCTCATGTGTTCACTGAGAATGTTAAGTACGAAGGAAATTTGGTTTCTTTGTTAAGAAATACTGCTCTATTGATCTTAAAGTCTAGTTAACAGTTATCATTTCTAAGTGATAGAAGGTAACTTCTTTATCTATCATTTTTTTTAAACTCTTGAATAGTTATGTCAATTGTCCTGAGCTGCTCAGTATGTTCGATTTCAATGCTCCTAGAAAGTTGTCCAGAGTGGTTCCTTATTTCCCACCCCCTGCTGTTCGTACAAACTACCGGAAACATTTAAATGTTGACAAGACATTACGTTCATTTTATATTCTTTTGTATAGAGAGCTAATAAAATACGATACATGAAACAAAAAAGTCCAAGCTGAGGTTAGTGCAAAACATGGTACCAGCTGCCTTTTAATCATTTTGGCTGAAAGTAATTCTTCGAATTATCTTCTAATAATACTCTATTCGCCTGCACAACTTTGAATTAGTACTCAGATTACTCAGACCATTTCTACATCCAGTTTCCGCTATATTTCCAGAAATACACGGAAAAGTAATGCATGGAAGCTGTTCATACAAATCCATAACGACTATGAATTCGGAAGGACCAATTCATGGTCTAGAAATACCCTCAAGTTTATTGCTTCAAGAGGAAAATTTTACGGTTTTCCTGCAGAACAAGGGTTTTATGACAACTGGGAAACTCATTTCGGTTTATTGTGCAGCAATTTATATTCTTTGAGGGAATAAAATGTACTTAAGGAAGTTGTGCATAGACTTACGAAACATTCAAGAGCATGTTTGTCGAATCTGGTCCGCCTCATGCATGTTTAATATGGATGCTGCTGCTACTGAAACAGGCATTGATCATTTAGATATGGCTACGAATTAAGGTGACCTCGGATTCGTTTAGTATCCACACGAGCTCCAAAACTCATTAAAACTGACCTCACACTGGCAGACTCTGATTGAAACTGAACTGAAACTTTGCCACGTGGTCCTCTGTAATATTCATCCAAGCTTATAATTTAATATTCTATAACGCTATTATTCCAATCAAGGCACCATCGAAAACGGCATGAGGCTAGTCACACGCTCTGTATATTATATTGATATTTTTTCTATAGTTCTGGATCAAAGGAAAGTTGCCACCGAAAGAGCAGTAGATAAGCAATGAGAGTTCCGGACCGGTTAGTTCCAAAACTCATTTAACTGACCTCACATCGACTTTACTTTCTTCGAATACTGCTACGGGTCCACGAACGATGGTACCCCATGTGTTCACTGAGAATGTTAAGTACGAAGGTATTGGAAATTTGGTTTCTTTGGTGAGAAATACTGCTCTATTGTTCTTAAAGTCTAGTTAACAGTTGTCATCTCTAAGTGACAGAAGGTTACTTCTTTATCTATCATTCTTCTGTGAACTCTTCAATAGTTATGTCAATTGTCCTGAGCTGCTCAGTATGATCGATTTCAATGCTTCTAGAAAGTTGTCCAGAGTAGCTCCTTATTTCTCACCCCTTTTGTTCGTGCAAACTACCAGAAACATTTTGATGTTGACAAGACATTACATTTCTATATTCTTTTGAATTGAGAGCTTACAAAATACAATACATGGAACAAAAAGGTCTCTAGCTGAGGTTAGTGCAAAACAGGGTACCAGCTGCCTTTCACTCATTTCTCTGAAAATCATTTTTCCATTTTCTTCTGATATTACTCTTTTCGCCTGCACAAATTTGTTATAGTACTCAGATTACTCAGACAATTGCTACAGCCAGTTTTCACCATATTTCCAGAATAACACGAAAAACTATTGCATGAAAGCTGTTCATAACGAATCCATAACGACAATGAATTTGGAAAGAGCAATTCATGGTCTAGAAATACCCTCAAGTTTATTGCTTCAAGAGGAAATTTTACGGTTTTCCTGCAGAACAAGGGTTTTATGGTAACTGGGAAACTCATTCCGGTTTATTGTGCAGCAATTTATATTCTTTGAGGGAATAAAATGAACTTAAGGAAGTTGTGCATAGACTTATGAAACATTCAAGAGCATGTTTGTCAAATCTGGTCCGCCTCATGCATGTTTAATATCGATGCTGCTGCTACTGAAACAACCATTGATCATTCCCCTGTGAGGAAAATTTTATTCGAGGTCAAATGTCAAAAAAATGAGTTTTTTGCGATTTTCAGCAAAACGGTAAGTTTTATCATAAAAGTACCTCAGACAAAAATTGTAGATCATAAAATTATATATAAAAAATGTATCTTTACTTTTTTTCTTACGAGCCACCGTTTCTGAGATATAACGATTCAAAAAGTTATAACTACGCGCTAAGTACACTACCTCATAGGTGGCGTACTGGCGTGGAAACGTGTGCATATTATGACGATAACGACTTTTATTACTTTTGAATCGTTATATCTCAGAAACGGTGGCTCGAAAAAAAAATTGATACATTTTTTATAGATAATTTTATGATCTACAATTTTTGTCTGAGGTACTTTATGATAAAACTTACCGTTTTGCTGAAAATCGCAAAAAACTCATTTTTTTGACATTTGACCTCGAATAAAATTTTTTCCTCACAGGGGAATGAGGAGGAGTGATTGACTACTATTACAAAGTTGTGCTGGCGAACAGAGTAATATCAGAGACGAGCAAAACCCTCGGTATGAATGAGCAGCTGTCAGATGAAATTTTATCATGAACACTTTTATGATTTCAATGACGTTTCTTGTTACGAACTGCTGGTTTATTTTCAATGTGAATTTCCAAACCTGTATAGCTATGATTGTTGATATCTCACGATAAGAATATCATACGAAAGAAGGGTAGCTTTTTCGTAAAATTAATAAATCAGCTTCGAAGTACGAGACGAGTGACTACAATTTCAGACATACAGGCTGCCATACTGTTGATTTAAAAAGAACCATAAACCGTTGGCAACGCTGTAAAATATAGAAACATTAATCATAGATATTCAATACCAAAATGAAGTACCAGCTGCCTTTGCCTCATTTCGGCTGAAAGTAATTTTTCCATTATCTCATGATGCAACTTATTCGGAAAAAATGAGCTAATTAAATTCCTATTAGTAATTAGAGATACTGCTGTCGCAACCAATTAGCTACTATAATATGAAATTCACCTAGAATATTCGAGGCACAAGAATCTAATTCCCTTGTTAATTTCACTCAGGGAAGCGTTTAATACTTGAATACATGACAACAAACTTCACCGCCAGTTGTCAAACAACAAAGGCTTGAGTTTCAAAGTATCCTCTACGCAGAAACCCCCACCATTGCTCCAAACGTTAACATCTGCTCTAATCCAGATAATTCCAGATCTTAACTCATCAAAAAGCAGCCGTTAGGAGAAACAAATGAGGAAGATCCGAAACGCAGCCTTAGGCTTCAATTTATCCCTATTGAAGTTTCACAATAATTTCCTTCGCAACTAATTACAAAGGAGTAGTTTATACAAATTACAAAGCAGCATGTGATCAATCGAAAACCGCAGCTATGGAAAGTTAAAGCTATCAATTTACTTGTTGACTTTTGATGGCTTCTTCATAGGATCTTTTTACCTGAGCAAGTTACGCTACTGATAGCTATTTGATAGATATATCTTGAATAAAATCATCTTACATCATCATTTAATTATTATACGTGATTGGAGTTTAATAGAACCAAAGTTTACCTCATTAGTTGTCATTGTGACATTTCTGGATGTATATTATTTTGAGAAAGAACAAATTGCGACATCATGCATGTAAATGGAAAAAAGGGTTTTTCACTAAGAGGTGTTATTTTGATATTGAAAGAAAAATGCCATTCTTCAATGTAAATGATCTTATGTTTATTTCATTATAAAGAAGAAGCTATGCCGTTAATAGTGGAAAATAACATCAGACAAATGACCACCACGACCACGCTTTAGGATTATATCCTTGAAATTTTCCATAACTAACTGACTTCCCTATGTACTCGATAGCCTTACGAATTCCATCTTTGAGATCTTGAATCGACGCGACGCTGGGCTATTGGCGTAGACCTTCTCTTTCACGTGGCCCCAAAGGAAAATGTCGCAAGGTGTTAAATCACAAGATCTCGGTGGCCCATTGTGATCACCTTTTCGAGAGATAACACGGTCCGCAAACTTTTCCCACAAAAGATCAATAGTTTTTTTTGATTGTGTGGCACGTGAAAATTAACGTTGTCCAGATCAATACTATCCAATTTCGGCAATAAAAAATCATTAATCATCTATCGATAGCGCAATCTATTCACCGTGTGCAAGCTCAAGCCTCATTTTCGAAAAAATAAGATCCAATGACTCCGCCAGACCATAAACCGCACCAAACAGTCACACGTTGAGGATAAAGAGGCTTTTCAACAATAACTTTTGGGTTTACCGAGCCCCATATAAGACAATTTTGCTTGTTGACAAATGAGTTCACTCAATTCAATGGAGTTCCGGGTCATTTTCATGCATTTCAATGACCCAATCAGCAAAGACACGACGTTGTTGATGATCTGCCTGCTTGAGTTCTTGTGTTAACTGAACTAAGTAAGCCTTTAGACCCAAATCTTTATGCAAAATACGGTGTAATAACGGTTGTGGAATGCCTGATTCTAAAGAACGACGAGGAATGGACAAACCTTGGTTTTTTTCAACATTTTCGGCTACAGCAGCAATATTCTCGGCTGTTCTTGAGCGACGTGCGGTTTTATTCTTCACTTCACTAACTTGTCCCAACAGCTCGAATTTTTCTACCAATTTCTCTATTGCGGTCTGAGGTCCAACAAGGTGCTTCACGACGACTCAAAAATGTTCGAGTTTCACGAACCGTCTCTACCAAATTTTACCATTTTTATAGTGAATTTTAATAATTTCAGTGCGTTCTTAAAGCGTATATCGTTCAATTTTTATTCATGACGTAGTTTCGACTCGTTAAATGCCAAAAAATGACAGCTTCAAACGTGACATCTACTGAAATAGCGGGCTATTCAAAATAACACCTTTTATTGGAAAACCCTTTGTAATGAAATTGAAGAACGCCGTGACGTTAAGTCAGAAGCTTTTGTGTACTTGATATCAGGAAAACGATTATTAAAATTTCAATTTCTCTAGGTTAATCGACATCATTCTATTCATTCATGCAACTCTCCTGTTCAAATCTTCAACCTACCGTGACAATTAACCTATTCACGGTCGTTCGTACGAGTTCGAATTAATCGAACTGTCACCAAATTCTTGGTGATACAGAGTTGAAGTTGTATGAATCAAACTTCCAATGCTAGCTGACTGATTCCCTGAAAGGGGTGACTACTACGTTTTCTCTCAATTCCAAAAGCTCATTTCTCACCCTTCCCCTTTGAACTCTCTGGAACTCGATAATCTCGAAAGGAACATAAACTTCTGAATTTTATTAGCCGGCAAGAATGTCAGCGGCGCACTGTTGATTATTAATTCGAAATCAGAATATTAATTCAAAGTTTCAATATTAGGCTGAGCCCGAGTTTTGTTTACCAATTGTGAGTTCTGATGGATTCCGTTCGTAGTAATTATCCGCGGCAAATTGGATCGAGTTCGAGGATAACTTTGGTGGGAATGTTTGTATTCCGGAAACGGAAACGGTGTTAGACTATTTCCGTAGTTATGTGATTTGATTTCTGCAGAAAACTGGCGAAACACATCGGTCTTGTGAGGTTAGTTTCTTGATATCTGGAAATTGAATTTGATGAATGATATTTATAACAAAAAAGTGAAAGCAGAGAATAATATTAATCGATTGAAATCAACCAATATTAAACTTATACTTCGGAGCTAATCTCGTCCTCGTTCAAGACAAAATGTAAGGAAGTGGTATCAAACAGAGCACCTATGGATGGCCATTTCGTCCTTATTAGGACTCATCAGCACAGGATAGCTCTGAATGATACAAGGTATTTCTTGGAACTTACAGTGAAATGGCATCTTCTTTAAGGTATAAATATACTGAAGACGCCATCTCTAGTTCCATACGAAAACCTTCTTCCATAGCATGAACCTTGAACGAAGTAGCGAGATGTTTACCATTTGTCGCATTGTGCGAAACGTACTTGCATATCGCAAATTTTACGTCTTCAGTCCACGACTCGTTGCGCTCAGGGTAACGTCAGTTGACACCGTAGTAAAGAATAAGAAGAAGTTGATAGCGAAACATCGCCAGCTCCGAAGTATGACCTTAATATTGGTTGATTTCAATCGATTAATATTATTCTCTGCTTTCACTATTTTGAAATTCATGGCGATGTTACGCGTTAAACCTCTTTTTATTATTTACTACGGTGTCAACTGACGTTACCCTGAGCGGTCAATGTGCCAAATGGTGAAGATCTCGCTACTTCGCTCAAGGTTCATGCTATGGAAGAACGTTTTCGTATGGAACTAAAGATGGCATCTTCGGTTAATTTATACCTTAAAGAAGTTGCCATTTCGTTGTGAGTTCCAAGAAATACCTTATATCATTCAGAGCTATTATGTGCTGATGAGTCATAATAAGGACGAAATGGCCGAATTCCTAATTTCGTTAACAAGAGAGACTTCAAGATTGGGAGGAGATCCTGATTGTCTAAACGAAGCAGTAGATCACAACAGGTGTAAAGTTGCCATCCTACAATTTGATATGATTTTTAAGTGAAGAGATTTCCTCTATGGGTCATGCAACAGATCAAGCTTCATAACATTCATTGAAAGGAGTGAACAATATTTGCTGATGAATATCAACGAAAATCAAGGAGGTTATGCCATTCAAATTATCTACAGGCAGCTATTTCGAGCTTTTGGCTATCCTTAATGTTGAATGGCATATAACCTCCTTGTTAGGTTCTCTGGACAACCTACATGGCCAGCTTCAGAGTATTAATTTGATATTGCTTGATATTCATCAGCAAAACTCAACCTATAATGTTCAATGATTCTGGTATTCGCCACGTAATTCTATCTTCTTATTTATTTGAAGGTTATATCCATGAAAATATCTTTATCTGAGATATCCCACTTCCTACAATTTATGTATAATCAAATCAACTTCTTCTCAAGTTTGTGAAAGCATCGAATCGAAATTATTGTTTCTTGCAGATAAGTTGAAGAGAACCCCCATGAAGTGCCAAGCAACCCAAACGGATGTAGGATTAGGAAGAAAACCAATATCCCCTGCCAATATTTCATTGAGCCCAAGGACCATTCAGAGGGTAATTGAAATATTACAACAATAATTTCCAGTCGATGTACATACTTTTGACTTTCCAGGTGAAAATGGTTTCGCAAGGAGCACAAACTAACGGCTTCAGTGCTAACGGTAGAAGACTGACAAAATCTTTTTCAGAAGCTGGGAGCAAATTTCAAGGTATAGCTAGCGAACCAAGCGATTATCCCAACTGTGAACCAATTCCAGATCACGAACCGCTTCAGAGAACGCAATCTGATGAACCCCCAAGATCCCCTTTCTTCCTTAATCCATCACCCCCACCTCTTATGGAGATTCCTCCACCACTTCCAAGTTTCAGCGAAACTTCTTCCATTTCGAAATCTGATCATGAATCTGAGGAGTCAGAAACGAAAAAAGAAATTTTTATAGATTTCAAGCCCCAAGTTTCTACAACTGACGCAAAACTGTCAAAGAGACCATTAACGAAAGCTATGTCGGATGGTGAGATACTTGTCGACCAGCTGAAAGATCCTGCAGAATTACTTTCGCCTGTGAAACAAGTAACTTCTTTGAGTGAGGAGTATCTGAAGGTTGAGGAGGAACCCCAGAGGAACTTCGTTCCCTATTTTCAGAAATCTCCCATTCGCCATGAAGGCATCTTCAAGAAACTAGATGATCCAATATTTTCTTCCGTCTCATTCGACGATCCAAATGGTCCAGCTCAGCCTCAAGACTCATCAATGGATGAAGAATTCCATGAAAATTTGATATATAATAAAATGTACGTAAATCACCAAGACAGCTTGAAAATCAACCAAGAAGAACTTCAAAGGAAAAAGATAGAATCCCATACTCCCGAAGATGAATGTGTTGTTCCTTCAATATCATTATTATCAGGAAAAAAATCACCCTTCAACTCTAACGACTCTTTAGCCAATGATATCAGGTAATATGAATGTAAAATTATTTCTACGAATTGTAAAAAATTCAATTTCAGGGACCATTCTGATGGTATATGGAATGAATCACAAGCAACAGTTCTTCAGGTTGATTCTGGAACGGATAATGGTACTGCTATCAGCTCATCTGAAATGGCATCACTCACATCTCCAGGTTCTGTAAATCTTTTAACACCTTCTTCGCGAAGGCGCCATCTTCTTTTGCTTCAACATCAACAACGGTCATCTATTGATACTGAGAATTTGGATGAGGAGTTCATCGAACAGGTGATATGCACATTAGATTGTGGAAAATTTCAGATAGGCACTCAAAACTTTCAAACTCCAACATAATCCAGTCGAATTGTGCTTTTAGCAGAAATGTGTTGGGGTAGTTTCGATTTCTTTCATTTTTATATTTTTGGGGGTGCTGAATCCGAATTTGAAGTTTGATAACAACATTTCGTGACAGGACATAAAAAAATACAAAAAAAAATGAAAATTCTCATTCTTGTTCAGTTTTTTGCTTATTACTTGGAAACTATCAACTTTTCGTGAAAAGTTTTTTCATACAAAATGAAAGTACATGAAATTTCCCACAAATTGTACTACCACAGCTTGTTCTGCGACTGTATTTTTTTATGACTCGATAAATGAAAAAAAAAATAAATTCTACGGTTCCGATGATGAGATCCTCGTGAGTTTTTGCATGAACATTCAGTATATCAGTCTCGGTTCACAAGCAAAATTTCACTCGAATCGGATATCTTGTTATAGAAATATAAAGATTCTTCTTTTCAATATTCTAATTGAGTTTTCTATGGTTCTGTTCACACTATGGTCACACAATTTTGCATAAGGCTTATTATGAGCATCTTGCATTTGGCCGCAACATTTTATTTCGATTGGTTTCGTTTTGTCTGGGATATTCTGAATTGCCATGTTTTATGAAACATAAAATATGGCCATTCAAAATTTTTGTCCTCAATATCTCAGACAAAACGAAACCCATCGAGATGAAATGTTGCGGCAACATGCAAGATGGTCATAATAAGCTTCATGCCAAATTGTGTGACCCTAGTGTGAACAGAACCATAGAAAATTCAATTGGAGTATTGAAAAGAAGAATCTTTATATTTCCATAACAAGATATCCGATTCGTGTGAAATTTTGTTTGTGAACAGAGACTGATATACTGAATGTTCATAAAAATTTTCAAGAGGATCGCATCATCGGGACCATAAAATTTAATTTTTTTTTAATTTATTGAGTCATAGAAAATACCTCAATTTCAACTGAACTTTGAGCCAGAGCGGGTTGTCGCAGAACAAGCTATGGTAGTACAATTTGTAGGAAATTTGATGTACTTTCATTTTGTATCGATAGGTTTTTCACAGAAAGTTGATTGTTTCCGAGTAATAAGCAAAATACTCACCAAGAATGATATTTTTCATCATTTTCTGTATTTTGTTTATATTTGGTCACGAAATTTGGATTCAGCACTCTAGAAAACATGAAAATGGAGGATATCAAATCTACCCCAAAAATTTCTCGCTAGAGATTCTTTTGAGCACAAATATACTGTATTAATAGGAGTAAAACAACTTTCACGGTTTCATTACAGGCTCAATCTGAAAATACTCCCAAAATTGTCATCAACAAACCGAAAATTCAGCAGCAGTCTGAACCATTATTGAGGCCTAACAATTCAACCAATTTCAAATCATCTTCAACTTCGCTTTCGTGGAAGAAAAGAACTCCGGAATCTCCATCGAAATCTCCTCAGCCAGCCATAGTTCCTGACCTTCTCCTAGCCAGGACAGATTCTTGTAAGACTAACACTGACGTATCAGAAAGTACCACAACAGACGACTATATCACTGCCAATTCAGGGACTGACAGCTCTAGAAAGAGTGGTTCCACAAGTAGAGTGAGTTTGAATAGTGTGAGAAGACTACTTTTGCCATGTTGTATTTTTTTGTGGCGATGATAGCACCATAGAAAATTTCAGTTGTATCATCATATCCTTGAATGAAATAAGATTCTTTCATCTTTGGGAAACTGATCGTTTTTCCCAAAATTTAGTAACTTTTCTTTTGAGTTCGCAGAAAAAGTGTGTATAGTCCGTTCACGAAAGGTTGAGGGCATAGTAGGCGTTTCTTTATTTTATTTGTTTCTCATTTGTAAACGTCAGTTTCCAAAAACACAATATTAATCAAGGAAGTTTATTTTATCAAGTCACTAACTTGTAAAATTGACAGTTAACTTGTAAAATTTTTACAAGTTAGTAGTATTATTTACATTGAAAGTTGTCAAGTACTTGCTTTTAATTTCATTCATCCTTCTAATCTCAGAGTTCCTGGAACAAATGTATTTCTCAATAAACGTTCTCAAACTATTCAAAAACGATATTCGTACCTTGTTTTATTCGTATCTATTTGTTTTCTTTTTCACGTACTTACTTCTTATTTCATTTATCCTTCTAATTTCATCGTTCCTGGAACAAATATTTTTTGTAATAAACGTTATAAAAGTATTAAAAAAAGATATTCATACCTTGTTTCATTTGGATCTGGCCTTTTTCGTCAGAAATTAGCAAATATTCTCGAACGACTTCCCTCTCGTGAAGCCACTGACAGTTGTCATAATTTTCGATATCATGAATAATCATAAATAGCTTACGACATTTGCGACAAATTATTGAGATTTTTTTGGAATTTATCTCACCTTTTTACAAACGAGAAACAAATAAAATATAAAACAATACACGCAAGGTAACGGGTTTTACTGGCTCAAGGAGGTAACTGACTCGCCTGCGGCTCGTCAATTATATCCTCCATTCGCCAGTAAAAACCCTCTTACCTTGCTAGTAATGTTATATACTATATCTGAAGTTGGCAGTATTTGCTGTCATAACGTAAAATGAAGTCAACGTTAACGAATGTACCCGGCCTCGTCCGACGAGCTTGCGAGTTATCAGACAACTCTATGCAATATTGACAACATTGCGTATCAATCTAACAAGAAAATAAAGAACATAACCTAAATTTTAATATACACAGTGGAATATGCCAAATTTTCATGGCCAACCGACGGCTCAACCTTTCGTGAATGGACTATAGGTACATGCTAAGATTGGGATGCTTCACATTTGTGTATAGTAGACTAGTAAAGTATCTACTTTTAAAGTTGACAAATTTCAAGAGGTGATTATACAAGTGATTTGCAACAAAAAATGTCATATAACACATGGTCGAAATGTTGACTGTTATTCTTCAATTTAACATTTCTTGGTTTCACGAAAAATTTCAAGTTTTTTCTCTGAAAAGATCATTATTCAGTTTTCCTTGTAGTCTCATCAAATTCAACCACATATTTAAAAATAGCAATAAATTTGCTACAAGATGATACAGTCTGTGTGCAGAAGAAACTCTTATTGCAGGCGTGGAAAAGAGAAGCATATCACGATTCTAAAGTTAACAAAATCAGTTCTATTTTTCCAATGATTTTTTCTATGAAAAGTTAATAATTAGGCACACGCTTTCTCTCTTCTCTAAAAAATACATCATTTAGTGTACATATCAACTTTTGTTATAGCTGCCCATTCTCCGCTATAATATCATGGCTAACATGATAACAACGAGCCTAAAAATTCCGAACCTAAATTTGCTCTTTATTGAAGCTCTTCGTGATTGAATCTCAGTGTAATTTTATGGAAATCACCAAATCATCTGTAATCTGAGAACAGACCTAAATTTTGAAGCTGGTATCAGAATAATTCAGGAGAATGGGGGCCATAGTACCTATATTAAGGAATGATGTGGCCACTTTTACGAAATCAGGTGTGATTAATTTATGAAATAACAATGTATGGCAGAGAAAAAACCCCCATGCGACTATTATTTCTCATTTCCAACTTGACAGACATATTCGATGAAATGCACCTATCTAACAGATAAAATTTCTAGTTTCAAATAAATGGCTGCCCAGCACATAATAGTCGTAATGTCAAGATCTATTTAATGAATATATTGCGATGAAATGGATTGGAAGATACGGTCAGATGGCCACCGAAAATCCCCGATCTTACGCCTTTGGATTTTGATATCTAGAATACTTTGAAAGAGATTGTATATCTAGTTCGCTTTCAGACTCGGAAGGATCTCATCGACGAAATCAAACTGTGTTGTCCAGAAATGCTTCAGAAACGCTATGAAGCTCTACGGGTTGTAGGGAAGTTGCGAAAACAGCTCTGATGAAAGGCTCAATTGACACGAATCATAGTGGAATGTAAACTCCTTAACAATCTACAATCTTTCAGCTTAATAAGTTTAACTTGTTGATTTCGTATCATTGGAAAATTTCACTTCACCAGTCACCAATCAAAATATCAAAACTTGTTTTTCTTCTAGGGAAACGAAAAATTTTCATCAGTTCATCACACACATCCAGCGTTCGAAGAAAGTTCGTTCGAAAGCACCAAGGGGGACTTCCTGGACGACATGGTAGTCCCATCGGTGCTGCCATCTATCGTGGACGAACCGAAATCGCATCATCGTAGCTCATCAAATACTCCAGTGCCTCAAGAGTCTCGAACTGGCCGTTCCAGTCCGTCCGATTCCAGCTCCTCTTGCGGAAGCTATAGCATTAATGGTTCCTGTCCAGACTTGCTCGAGAGATCCACAGTGCCTTCAAAACCGTCAGAGGATGAGCGATATAAGAAATATTCGTCTTCTGGATGCTACGAATCACCTCCAGAAGATGAGTAAGTAAATTTGAGAACACTATCACGAAAACAACATGTGTAATAAAGGTGAAATGAGTGAATTTTCAGAGTAGAATTGTCACAATAGAAGAATCATCAAAGATGTATCGGTTTTGCTTGAGTATTTTGCATATTTCCTCCAAAGAATTCCAGAGGTACTCACAGGGAACCATGATCAATCTTCTGGAAAGCTACGAGAATAAGTTCCCTCAATTTGTTGTGAATAAATATGAAAAGACTCGCATGATATTCACTTATCCACTATGAGGTGAATAAAACAGTTTTCCTGGTGAAAACTCAAGTGATTTAAATGTCTAAACATGTTTCAAGATAAACGAAGGTCATCTTCAGGAGGAAAAAACACAAAAGTGAATCTAAAAACAGAAAACTCATGGGGATACGAAAGCAGAGCCAAACATAAAACATCAATAATTAAATTAAATAAATTACCTAACTTTGAAAAAAACAAAGACAAAGAAGGAAAAGTTAAAACAATTAAAAGAGATATAAAATCAGTTGATTTTGAGTCAGTTTTAAAAAAATACAAAAAACAGTGACATAACAAATCAAAAAATTGAAGAAAGGCAGAATGTCACCAGAATAAACTTACAGGAAATCTTCAAAAACAATTCACTGGATGCTTGCTAAAGTCATGCAAATGGTCTGAAAATGAGTCCTATCATATATCTCATAAATTAATCGACAAATTGAGGCTCTTGGTGAACAAACGAAATGAATTCACAAAACTGGCAAAGGTATAAAAATGAGAAAACAATCTGAACAAAACTCGTTTTTATACCTTTGCCAATTTTGTGAATTCATTTCGTTCCTTCTCCAAGAGCCTCGATTTGTCGATTAATTTTTGATTGATATTATAGGACTCATTTTCAGGCCCATTGCATGACTTTAGCAAGCATTCAGGGAATTGATTTTGAAGATTTCCTGTAAGTTTATTCGGGTGACATTCTGCCTTTTTTCAATTTTTCGATTTATTATATCACTGTTTTTTTTGTATTTTGAAAAAACTGACTTAAAAGCAACTGATTTTATATCTATTTAAATTGTTTCAACTTTTTCTTCTTTGTATTTGTTTTTTTAAGTTAGTTAATTTATTCAATTCAATTATTGATGTTTTATATTTGGCTTTGCTGTCGTTTCTCCATGAGTTTTCTGTTTTTAGCTTCACTTTCGTGTTTTTCCCTCCTGAAAATCTCAGCTGTTTCTTACAGCTCGAAACATGTTGAGACCCTAAATCATCTAAGTTTTTCATCTGAAAAAGTATTTCATGTACCTTGAACTGCCAAGATATACGGATATTCAATACTAGATTGTACACAGCGAGACTTATCCACTGTCTTTTGCTGAAAATTTAGTAATTCCGTTGACTTCTGCCTTCATTTAGCCTTCTCGAATAGGGATTCTCACCTCTGTGATGCATTGATCTATAGTTATGATGTCACTGATAAGTAAAGTGGATTCCTTTAAGCCCTAGATTTCTCATGAACATTATGTAGTTGAATCTCTTTTAAGCACCAAAAAACAAATTGGATTTCTCTCGATTCGATTATTTCATTATAAAAAGTATAACGAAAAATCAAATGCCAACTAACTAGTGCTGGTATTTTCCATTACCATTAATCAACATTCTTCGGTATGAGATGTCAGCTGTTTCCTTTCTGAACAGCAGCATTTTTCCTATTCCAGACATTCTCGACACTCTCTACCTAATGAGACTGCTAAAGAACCCCATCATAAGAAGAGACCATACGTTTTAGAAATTGCTAAACACCAAGAGCCACAAAGCTATCACCAAGCGAAAAATATAAGAATTCAAAGAAAGATATCAAAATATCACCTTCGAGAGATCATCATAGAACCTCGGATAAACCAAAAAGGACCAAGATGAGAAATAAAAGTCCGATGCAGAACCACAAAAAGGTGCAACAGAAAAAGTCCTATTACTTGAGAACAGATGTAATGGATGAGGAAAGATTCAAATCAGCTAGAGAAGAAGGAAAAGCAACCTCAGATGAATCCAGTTGTGATTTTGCAGTTGGTAAATATGTTATAAGTCAAACGTCACCTAGGAAGTCGAAAAAAGGGAAAGAATGTAATCGGAGAAAATCGTTACCGAGGTCACCGATAGTCCAACCAGTCAGGAGAGGATCATCAGACGAAAAATCTGTCAGTTTGCCAGGAAGCCTGCAAAGGAGAAAATTAACGAAATCGAAGTGTCTCCAACCTGGAGATGCCAATACAACGAATACGAGCAGGTACATATAAAAAATCAATTTTCACGATATAGGTATTATATTATGTTTTCGTCTTGTAGTCCTGCAGGATCACCTAATTCGAAATGTTCTAAGAGTAGAAGCCCTCAGTCCAGAAGCCCAGAAAACACGAAGCTGAAAGCACTCAGTGCAGAGTCTCTCAGATCAGTGAGTCCTGGAAGTGATAGCGTTTTTTATAGCGACCCTAGTAGTCATACAGCTGAACATCAGGTAATCATACTTAGTTAAGAATTATAAAATGGAAAGCTTGGTGTTGTGGTAATAACAACGATTCAAACTTAATTGCAACGAAGCTATTGAAAGGCTAAGCGTTGAAAGGAGTTTCACCACAACACTAGGTTTGAATAAGATTTGGGAAACAAATAAGACCCTAGTTTTCTACGTAGAAATGCCATAAAATGCTTTACAAACGACAGCGGATTACGATTGGACGTATTCAGGTCAAGAAGGAGATCTTTTGAATCATCCCAACATATAACAAACGAAACTACACACAGTAAAGAATTTTCTAATAAGAGGTGTTATTTTGAATAGCCCGCTATTTCGGTAGATGTCACGTTTGAAACTTTATTTTTTTACATTTGACAACTACGCCATCAATAAAAATGGAACGATACATCTTCAAGAACGCATTGAAATTATTAAAATTGACTATGAAGATGGTGAAAATTTGGCAGGGAGGGTTCGTAAAACTTGAACAATTTTGGGTTGTCATGAAGCAATGAGGAAATTGGTGGAAAATTCGAGCTATTGGGTCAAGTTAGTGATGTGAAGAATAAAACCCGTGCCATCTTTCAAGAACAGCCGAGAGTATTGCTGCTGTAAACGAAAGTGTTGAAGAAAACCCAGGTTTGTCCATTCCTCGTCGTTCTTTGGAATTAGGCATTCCACAAACGTCATCAAACCGTATTTTGCATAAAGATTTGGGTCTTGAGGCTTAACACAAGAACTCGAGCCGGCCGATAATCAACAACGTCGTGTCTTTGCTGCTTGGGTCGTTGAAATGCATGAAAATGATCCGGAATTCCATCTAAAATCATCTTGAGTGGCGAGGACCATTTCCACCTCAGTGGCTTAATCAACAAGCAAAATTGTCTCATCTGGGGATCGGAAAACCCAAGAGTTTCTGTTGAAAAGCCTCACTATCCTCAACGTGGGAATGTCTGGTGCGGTTTATGGTCCGGCGGAGTCATTGGACCTTTCTTTTTCGAAAATTAGGCTGGAGCAAAAGTAACGATGAATGGATGGCGCTATCGAGAGATGATTTATAATTTTTTATGGCCGAAATTGGATATTTTTGATCTGGACAAAGTTTACTTTCAACAAGACACCTTGCGACTTCTTCCTTTGGGTCCCCGTGAAAGAGAAGGTCTACGCCAATAGCCCAGCGGCGATTCAAGACCACAAAGATAGAATTCGTGTGGCTATCGAGGACATAGGGCAGCCACTTCGCGATTTGGTCATGGAAAATTTCATTGAAAGGATATTGTCCTGTAAGCGTGGTCGTGGTGGTCATTTGCCTGATGTTATTTTCCAATTTTAACGGCATAGATTCTTCTTCATAATGAAATAAACATCCGATCATTCATATTGAAAAAGAGCATTTTTCTTTGAATATCAAAATAACACCTCTTATTGGAAATTCCTTTAGATAGCTTAAAAAATGCGACATAGTATTACACAAGGACTGCCAAGCTGCCGTTAAGGCTTGGATTTTTAGCATTATTGGTTTGAAGAGGAACACTCTGAAGATGGGAAACCATGGAGTCTGCTGACCTAACCAGAAAAAGGTCATCAACTTCTTCCATAGGACCAGGACCCTGTACATCTATGAAATAAATTCTCGGGGAAGGAGGGATCAGAAAAAAATGTACTCTGGCAGAGACTCCTTTACCTGGAGTACTCCAGAAAATTCCACGGGCAGTTTGATGCTGATTAGTCAAGGGTTCGGTTGAGATGAGAAAGAACAGAGCTTGGCAGACACCTTGTGAGACTGTATTTCGTGGTCATCATTTGTTGTAGATTCTGTGGAAAAGAGAAGGAAACTCTTAACGCAAGAGTTTCTGGATCCAGAAATCGACAGTAATGAATGGGTTCTATCCTTGAATCCATTTCAGCTGTTTCTCAGGTGGATAAAGACTGAAGAATTCAATGGTGAGCTGTGGAAACTGAACCAAATAGCTCAAAATAATTGGGTCTCATAGACCTGAAGGTCGCAGTGCATGTTGAACACAAATAAATCTAAAACTTAAGACTATCCTATGATCATAGATCAATTTAAACGAATTTTCTACTGATCTCATTTGCCTTTTGTGTTCATTTTCCTCAGGTACACTGCTTGCACTGCGGAAAGGAGGTAGACATCATCACAACGACTGATATGGAAAAAAGCAGTAACAGTAGTCAACACGATATCGTACAACCGCCAGCAGGTTTTGAAGACTCCCCGAAACAGAAGCATCCCAGTGGAAGACTCTACAAAAAACTGAATAGAAGGATACGATCAGAAGAAAGAACATTATTGGACCACAGAAAACATCGATACAAACCCGACGCACGAGCAAAAGTGGGTAAATAATTCATTTCAAATTGTCAGAACTTACTGCATCACCTCTGTTTCAGTCAGAAGAAAGAGATGTTAATATGATGTGTAACAAGAAACTACGACCAATGGACAGATCGACAACAAATAGCCAGGAGATCTTGAAGACCACAGATTCTAGTCCGAGTGTCCTGCCAGGAGAACCCGATGAAGAAGACGATGGTGGAATATACGATGTGCCTTATACTGAGGGTTTCTGGATCTGTTTGGATGAAAGGGAGATGCAATCCAAAGTTACCTCTCCTATAGGTACGATTACCTATAATAGACGTTGAAAATTTGCTTTAATGTTACTTTTCAGATCATATGAGACGAAGTTCTGTGTCCAGTACTGAATCGGAGCAAGAGTTCAAGAAACGTTATCAATCTGTAATACATCGAATTGTACATCGAAAATCCTGTTTGGAGATGTATAAGAGGCAGACTAGCAGATCTTTTGGTGAGTAAGGTTCATATTGCCTTTGATCTCTGCAGGAATCGAAATAATTGAACTTCAGAGTTATAACTGGGTTGACGGTCCGCAACTTTGGGGTCGCGACCCCATGTGGGGTCGCGAAAGATATTGATGAGGTCGTCAAAAAGTCAACAAGGTCCTGTACTTATCATGTTAAATGCATATTTTCAAGCTTGCTCTAATATTACTTTCCAAAAGACATAAATTCTTCAATATTAATGATTTACCAAATAAGAACAGCTAACTTCGTTACATGAACATGAACCAACCTTTGCACTTGTTAGCTTAGTGATTTTTTTCCTGGGGTCACCTATAACTCTTTTTTTTTAATTTGGGGTCGCAATATCAAAAAATTGTGGACTGCATTGGTAGTAGAGTTGCTCGCAAACATGGATTGATAATTTATCTGACTGAAGCATTCTAAAGAATACCTATCTCATTATTGTCACAATTATAAATTATTGCCTTCAATTCTGATCAGAGATACGATTGTAAGAATTAGAAAATTAAAGCCAATGAAAATTATCAACGAATTTTGAACTGACTAAGGAAAACGATGCAACTGAAAAGAAATGAGGTTAGGATACTAGAAAGCTCCTGAAGCTGTCACGAACTGAGCTTCGGGTGATGGTGGGGGCACTGTCAGTACAAATAACATTGTACATTGTACAAAGTCAGCAGAGGAGATTTTCAAGCTATCGCCGAAACAGCTGAACTGAACTGAACATGGTATGCAAACGACCAGAGCTGGCTGACCTAAGAACAATTCTGGATACCCAAGAGATACTGGCCAAGGATCCAAAGGAGGTTGTCGGTTTTATCAACGCTATTGACGACCTCCTTGGGTTTCTATGAATGAGTAGGGTAGAGAACAACAGATCTACATGGGTATAGTTTCCAAAAGGCTAACATAGCCATAACGAACCGTATTCTAATACTAATAATCATCGAGATATAATAGAGAAGAGAAGCTATGACATACAATTGAGTAAGGAAAAATATTACCACTGGGCGGGGCTAAGTCGAGAACCAATATGGCAGAAAGTTCAGGGTTGAATTGAGCCAGTTTTTTTTTGTTAACAAATTTCACCAAAAAAATACGACGTGTTGGGTCTTCAGGAAACCTGTTGAAATAAAGTCGATTAAATATCAAATAAACAATTTTTCTTCGGAGATAAAATACACATTTAAAAAGATATCAGATTACAAAGAAAGACTTGCAAAAATTTTTAATGCGGATCTGTTCAGTACTCATCCCTATTAGTGATATATTTTTTCTCTAATTTTCTTCTCATCTGTCTCTTCTCTGCTTGAAGAAATCCTTACAGTACACGATGCCATTTTATATATTATTAAGCAGAAAAAAATCACAATTTATTTAAGAAAGGCGCAAGAATCACAATTCCTCCAGAAAATTCAACGATTGTCAAATTCGACGTTAAAGTGGTAGTAATATGGCGGATCTGATATCACGTTTATTTCAATGATATGATGGCAACTCTATACTATCCTATCTCTAATATAATAATAGGATAAGGCTCATCAGTTTGACCAGATTTTTCATGCCTGACGTTTTGAGGTAACCGTTTGCATGAGGACATTACCCAAATTGAAGCTGATCTGAGTCGCAAATCTGTCTTCCTTTTCTACGGCTAGAATGTTTTATAGACGAAAACCATCATTCATGAACTTGAAACGTAACGATCAAAATCTACAACTATATATTGTATGACGACATAATGGGGTCAATGACCAGAAACGACTAAAACAAGCAATTTGAAGAGAAAATATTGGAGTCTGGCTCTCGAAAAACATTCGAATTTGTCACCTCTTTGGCGTCGGGTTAATAAATGGGTGTTTTTATCTAGATTTCTGAATTCAAAATAAACTATTCATGTTGATGTGATTCAAGTGACTCAGATTTACTTCTGATTTTTCTTGGCATAGTCCGCGCAAGTCTTTAATGATGATAAAATGTATGGACAGAGGTGAACTAACACACGATAACTCTTATAGGTATACTTCCATTGCAGCTCATTAAGATTCTCGAGGATATGTTCAGATATTCTTGACATTTTTTGCAATAACTAGATATTTAATATTGATGAAACGCTCTTATACAAAGTATCTATTTTCAAAGAGGACAAAATCCGAGGGGTGATTATACAGGTGATTTCATATAATACATGGTCGAAATGTTGATGGTTACTCTTCAATTTAACATTTTTTGATTTAACGAAAAATTTGAAGTTTTTTCCTAAACTGAACATTAATCAGTTCTCTTTGTAGTCTCATCAAATTTGACCACATATTCGGAAACGGTAATTAATTTGTTAAAAGATGAGAGAGTCTGTATACAGACTCTAATTGCAGGCGTTGTAAGAAGAAAAACATCACAATTCTGAAAATCAGTCCTATTTTTCCAATGGTTTTTCCGATGAAAAATTGATAATTATGCATATGTTTCCTTTTCAGTAAAAAGTACCTCATTTATTGTAATTTCGAATGACATATCAATTTTTGTGCTAGCTGCTCATTCTCCGTTATAATATCATGGCTAACATGATAACATCGGAAAAGTCCGAAATTTTCGAACCTGAACTTGCTCTCTTCTGAAACTCTTCTTGATTGAATCATAGTGTATTTTTATGGAAATCCAGACTCACATTTTGTAGGTGGTAACAGAATAAGTCAGGAGAGTGGGAGCCAAAGGATATTAAGGACTGATGTGACCACTTTCACGGAATCAGGTGTGATTTATTTATGAAGTAACCATGTATGGCAGAGAAAAAACCCTTATGCGACTATTGTTATTCATTTCCAACATGAGTTGGCATGATGTTGACAGTCATAAGAGGAGAACATTTCGGACCAGCTATACATACCGATCACTTTAATGTTTAATAATTCATCAGATCGATCCGAAGCAACTTGACAGACAGACATGAAATGCACCTGTCTGAAAGATAAAATGTCTAGTTTCGAATGAATGGCTGCCCAGCACAAAGAAGTCGTAATGTCAAGATCTATTTAATGAATATATTGCTATACAATGGATTGGAAGATACGGTCAGACGGCCACCGAAAAACTCCGATCTTACTCCTTTGGATTTTTATGTCTAGAATACTTTGAAAGAGAAAGTATATCTTATTCGCTTTCAGACTCGGAAGAAATTCATCAACAGAATAAAACTGTAATAAAACGCTATGAACTTTGTAAAGTTGTAGATTCAGTACGAAAACGATGTGTCAATGTATTGAAGAAAAAGGTTTATTTCTTCGTTATTCTCTCGATTCATGATAAATTGATGAATTTCATAAAACTACATCAAAATTCGATCACGAGGAGCTTCGAAATAGAGCAAATTCAGGTTCGGAATTCTTAGACTTTTTCGTTGTTATCAAATCCCATATAAAATTTTGAAGTGATAGTCTTATTGCTCCACCAAGCAACGATCACTCAAAAGCTCCTGCTCAGGGTTTTTCTTAAATTTTTTCAAATATCAGTTCGTGAAATAAAAAGATGCATCTTCAACATTGAATTTTCCTGGCTTGAGGACGGTCCTGTATGCGCGTGTCTGCCCCCTACGATCCAGAAGTAGGTGAAAACGAAAAGACGTCCCGCAAAATGGGAAAGAATGTTGTTGATTCAACTATTTTTATATGTCACGAGGGCACTCAAACAAGGAGACCTGAAAAATTGGGACAAACAATAACAGCCGATTGGAACCAATTGATTTTTTCACCGAATTTTCGTTTTTTTTCCATCTCTCTCCTTCGTATTTGCGATTTACGCAACAGGTATGCAGCTGTGGATATATTTAAAATTGGGTTTGAGAGATATTCACGGATTATCATCTGTGGAATGCAGTATTTTTCAAGCACCATTAAGCTTTCATCAGATTATCCGTAGTAAAATTAATACGTGGATGTTGAAAACTAATTTACGACGGCGAAATTTCAGGTATTTGTTTCAGGAGATCTTTGAAAAATGAATCGTTGAAGAATGGATCTATTATTCAAAATTTTTAACAGAATTTTTGTTCCATGATTTTTCATTTTCAAAATTTCTATACTAGGAGTTGTTTGCTGATGTTTGCTCTGGTATCATTTCTAGATTGAGATGATGCCCGTTAGAATTTTCGTCATCTAATACTGTGAAGCACACAAGATATATTGTTTTATATACAAAAATTCTTGTGAAGCTCTTTCTCAAGAGTTATTCTGTGTGATTTTTCAATGTTAATGTCATAATAAATATTTTCCATTATAATATTATACTTCTATGTATTACTAACATTTGTATTCTTTTGTTTTATTTTATAAATTGGAACCTTGTGAGATTAGAAAGAATTTCAGTCCAATATTGAACAGCTCTCTCCTGCTAAAGCCCCTCTTGAAATCAAGAGCTAACATAATACAATACATAAAACAAGAACAGAAATCCCTAACTGAAGTTGTGCAAAAAAGGGTACCATACCATTTTTTCGCATGATACCAGAGCTCAGGGGAAAACCTCAGTGGAAAAAACTCTGTCTCGCGTTCTAAAAAAATAACACTTAAAAACTATTTAAATATTAAAGGATTTCTTCTTTATGGAGTCTAACGGATAAGCCTCTCCAAGATGCCTTCGGAATTCTGAATCTGAAACCAAGAAATCGAAGCAGAAAAAAAGAACAGAAAAACAAAGTGATTAAAAATCTATTAAAACGATTTAAAATTAAAATCCAAATTCAAAAACGACTCTGTAACTTCATGTATTGCCCTCAAGTTATCCAGAAATTTGAATATGGGACAATTATTTATCAGATATTTTAGTCTCCTCTGCTTTCATAACGGCCATGACCTTGTTCTTATACGATTAAGAACAGTCCAAATTTTCATTGGAAGATCAAATCCTGGAACTTTATTGGAGAATAAGATATTAAATTTCTGTTTTGAATATAACATGTGTTTAATTCGAATTACCAAATTGCTTTATCGTTTCCATTCGAGATCAGAAAATAATTGGACATTTTAATCGAGGAATCTCATTATCTGGAATATAGAAAAGTATTTGATATTAATTTGTAGAAGATGAAGAATCAAGAAACATTAATGCCAGTGGGAATAAAAATACGATTTTTGATTTTTGAATTTGATGCCCGAATAGTATTTAACAAGACAATTTCATGAGTAACAGATCATTCAGCATGCATTATGTATCTATAGGTATTAATTTAACAGTAACTCTCAAGTTCTGCCACGGATATACTCGAAAAATCTACTGACAGCTGCTTCCCTACAGTTTTCGTTTTGCTATTTAAAATTGCGCATTCCTGATTGGCAAAATTAAGACGAGGAAAATAGTCGCAGTTATTTTTCGACAATTGAATTCCATTTTGAGTAGTTGTATTATTCAAGATTCTCACCTTTGAAAACACCTTGTATATCGAGTCAAAATTTTCGACGTAATATCAAGTGTGTTTGAGAAACTCTGCCTGAAATGTAAAGAATAGTAATAATGAAAGCAGAGAATGATATTAATCATTGAAATCAACCAATATTAAACTCATACTTCGGAGCTAACCTCGTCCACGTTCAAGGCAAAATGCAAGGATGTGGTATCAAACAGAGCACCTATGGATGGCCATTTCGTTCTCATAGGACTCATCAGCACAGGATAGCTCTGAATGATACAAGTTGAGCTGTCCGTGCCGTGGACTGAGAACTTAAAATTTGCAAACTACAAGTATGCTTCGGTCAATGCGACAAATGGTAAACATCTCGCTAATTCGTTCAAGGTTCATGTTACGGAAGAAGGTTGTTCGTATGGATCTGTAGATGGCGTCTTCGGTATATTTATACCTAAAAGAAGGTGCCATTAGGTTTTAAGTTCCAAGAAATACCTTGCATCATTCAGAGCTATCCGGTGCTGAGGAGTCCTAATAAGAACGAAATGGCCATCCAGAGATGCTCTGTTTGATACCACTTCCTTGCATTTGGCCTTGAACGAGGACGAGGTTAGCTCTGAAGTATGAGTTCAATATTAGTTGATTTCAATCGATTAATATCAATTTCTTCTTTCATTATTTTTGTATTCATGGCGATGTTATGCGTTAAACCTTTGCTTATGAAGAATAGTATAGAAAGACATCTCAGATATTTCTCTATATAATAAAAAAATGTTACCATAATTAATAGACTCCATTAATTCCGTTTAATGTTCCGCAGCAACATTAAAATCTTGATGCTAATGGATAATGACCCAAGTTCCCCAAATACTCAATTGGCATTCTCGGTGAAATAATGTGCGTTTGAAATTTGAATGCCAAAAACGATTTTGGATACCTCAGAATCGTCTAAAAATAAGGCACATCACTTAATTTTATTACTGGTGAGTCACAAAGTCAAGTGCACAATTCGACGAATTTGCGGAAACATGGCTAGTTAAGTTATTGACGAGTTGATTGAGTGTGAGGTTTACATATGGCGCAAATTTGGCACAGTTGTTAGTTTCTTAGACAGAAAATAGCGATAAATTGTCTAATGAATCCATCATGCTTCATGAAGAATCATGTGTCTGTAAAATGAATGTAGCAATATTTTTCGTGAGGATTTATCAAAGTTGCTGACTTCCTAGTATTTTACTGTTTTCTTTATTTGAATTTGATCAACCTATTTTTAACGGGTAGTTCTTGGCATCAAGCATATCTCATTGTCATTTGTATTCATTAGCGATTTGCTGTTTTTTCTGTTAGATCAATCACTGACGATTTGGATACGATACCAAATTTTTAATTTGAACAGTTATACTTCTTCCTATTCATCTCAATTGAATAGATGTCAAACTTTTCAACCATTAGTCGAAAGCTTGCAAATATTCATTTTGAGAACGACTGTTTCCTTATTATTTTCATGTCTTCCTCTGTTGGCCGATCAACAATTTTCACGCAAATTTCCAATGAAATAGAGCAATCAGTTAATGAATATCGAGGGAGCAAGTATTGATTGAGCTCAGCTCAATTGGATGCGCATACATAATAAAATTATTTCGAAAAAACAAATTATCATCCGTGCAATATTGTTGATGCCCAACCAAAGCGTCTTATTTTGGAACGATTTCGAACGAATGAAACGAAATATCTTGTATCATAAGATTTTTCACACACTCAGATACCTACTGGTCAAATTCTTTAATTTCTTGAGAGGACAAGAATATATTTTCGGTAAGAAATTGATTTAACGTGTTTTTTCGACTTTTCTTGAAAAAATCTAGATTATGATATCTACTACTCACTTTATTTGTATCGTAGTAGGCGATAGAACCCAGCGATAATTGAACTGTGTTAAAATTGGCAGAAAATATTCCCTTTAATTACTTCACATTTGTGTTGTCAGGGGTGCAGCCAGGGGGGCCTGGGCTTCCCCCAAAGATTTTTCTGCATGTAAACGTTTCTACCAGTATCTCAGTAGATACAGTTGACTTGAAGCACATCTTCAATATTTTATTTAAAATAGCTGAATGATATTCATGAATATAGTCAATTTTTAGAACCCAATAGCTGAATGGTATTCATGAATAAAGGTATTTCTCCTAATACCTTTTATCATTCAGAGCTATCCTATGCTGATGGGTCCTAATAAGGACGAAATGGCCATCCATAGGTGCTCTGATTGATACCAGTTCCTTGCATTTTGTCTCGAACAAGGACGAAGTTAGCTCCTAAGTATGAGTTAAATATTGGTTGATTTATATCGATTAATATTATTTTCTGCTTTCACTTTATTGTTTTTCAATATTCATGGCGATGTACGCATTAAACCTCTGTTCTATAATAATTAACCTTTGAATATGAGACTAGGTATAAATATACAGGGTTACAAGCAAAAAGTACCATGTACGAAACTGCTTCTTTTAAGGAAAATAGGGTGTTAATTCTTTAAGTTGGTTTTTTCTGGAATAACTTTGGACAAGAGGTACAAATTTAACAAAATGTGATATGGGTGTCAAATACAGGATTCCTCCACATTTAAATCAACCCTTACTTTTTTGCCTGTCATTTTTATTGTTTTGTTTTCTTGATTAAGATTTTGATTTAATTCCTTGCTGTTTCTTTAAACTGCGGTTAAACGGTTGTTGTTGTAAGTAGGTTACTTTGGCGCTACTGGACAATTTGCGTGCTTTTCGATGCGGTTTTACCGGAAACCGTTGGTCCAAGCGACTTGGAGGAAAAAAGATAGAGGAATCGTTTTTTCTAGTCATGAATGACATACAGTGTAAGGCAAGAAATTTAGCATTGATTTAAATGTGAAGGAATCCTGTATGTGGCACCCTATATCAGTAATCTGAAAACTAATAGAGTATTTGGATTTTGCATCATACAAAATCCCCGCATATCACATTTTGTTCAATTTTACCTCTTTGTCCAAAGTTATTTGAAAAAAAAAACAAATGAAATATAAACTTCAACACCTTGTATTTCTTTAAGAAAGCAGTTTCAGACATATATTTATGGGACTTTTTTATATGTTATGACCCTCTATCGCGTGGTACTACGCTTGGTACTTTTTTCTTTGACACCCTGTATATTGAAGAGGCATTTTGGAAAATGAATGATGACCAAATTTAAGAAAATATATTGTAAATTCATTATTTTCCATCAACCAGAAAGAGAAAGATAGAATTATCAGTATTCTTTTTATGTTTTTTGCTTCCTGAATATTTGCCCTCCCCACCCGAACGAAAATTCTGGCTGCGCCACTGTGTGTTGTTGTCATTGAAAACTGCATTCGGTCATTTTCATTTTTGAGTTTTCCTTCATATAATAAAGATGATTGAGAAACAATGCACACCTTCAAATGCTACTTAATTCTTCTGTCATGTTCATAAAATATTGTTAGATTTTTCTGGTAGAAAAAAGTTAAAAATTTTTAAAAGTGAAATAAGAAAGAGGGACTAACTAAGTGTTGAACTTCTTAACAGAAAAATATTTGGATTGTAATCTGCAAACAGGTCTTTCGAAAAAGTTTTCTCAGACAAAAATTTAGAAAATATTTAAGATATCCACTGAATAAAAAAACACCTCAATTAAATATTCAAAAAGCACTATTTTCATTGATCAATCACAATCTGTAGTTTTCTTTCGAAAAATCAGATAAATTATATCGACTTTAAAATAAGAAAATATTCTGATTCAAAGGATGATAACGCACAAATAGGAATTCTAAAAATTCGATCGCAAACTATTTCTTCAACGCCCACTATTTCCTTATCATTCCACAAATTCAACGAACCATCCTATCGGAGAGAATTTAAAACTGTCTGGGAATTGACATTTTAATAGCCAACTTAAGTATCCCAGAAATAAAATTTTACACACTTTCCTCGGAAAATGCGAACCGTGATGAAAACTGGGTCATTAGAAAAATTTAAGTGTCAGGGACAGCAGATTCATCTTGAACCGTGTCATAATGGAAGTGCGACAAAAATTTATAGTTCAATAAAATTAAGAACACTTTGTGACCAAATTTCATTGGTATGTTAATTTTTTTAATTTTATAAGTATTTCTGAGCAATCTCTGGGTTATCTTTCAGGCCAGTTCATTCTATAGATTAATTCCCAACCTTAGTTTGGACTACTATCGTTTGGGTATAAATTTCATGTGATATAGTTAACTAACAACGATGTTTTATAGGATACCACAAAGAAACAACGAATGAAATTCATTAGTTCTGTTCTTTTACGTATTTTCGTGTCGAAAATTTTCAAGAAATATATCTACAGGATGGGAGTGAATTTTCTGATTCAAAAATACGATTGAACTAGAGAACTGATGCGAATAAAGATGTAGTTATTTTTCCATAATCAAGTACAATATTCAAAGTTTAAGATTAGACAGTGTTAATGATGATATATGGCAAACTATGTCCATTATTGTCAATACACTGGCGTTAATCAATTTCGGAAATCGTTATAAACATGTGATTTTAGGCAACCCCATGAAAAATTTAAGTGGTTATGATTGATTGCTAAAAACCGAAGAAATTGTTCGAAATAATTGAATACAAAACAGCAGCACCTTCGTGAATGAATAAGAATTTTATTGAACACCTCTAGTAAATATTCACAAGAGATCGTGTAAAAGATCGAAATACCAAACTACTGTAGAAAATTTAAACATGTGCTTACTTCATGATATCTGGCGAACGATGTCCATTATTGTCGATGCACTGCGTAAATCGATTTTGGAAATTGTTATGAACATGAGATTTTAGGTAACCCCATGAGAAACTGAAGCGGGTAAGATTGATTGCTAAAAACCTAAGAAATTGTATGAAATAATAGAATACAAAACAGCAATACCTTCGTGAATGAACAAATAGATTTTTATTATATAAACTCTATTAAATAGTCACGAAAGATCGTCTGAAAGGTCCAAACTACTGTAGAAAATGTTTAACAAGTGTTTTCTTTATGATGACTAAAAAAATTCATTTGGAATAATAAAATATACTAGTTTGAGAATAATTTCAACTCAACATTTCAACAAGTTAAACGAGTGCTATATCGTTTTGCCCAAATGTCTGTTATTATCGAATTTTGAGCCGAAAATGATTTCAAACGGTAGGGTTCGACTCCCTGGTGAAGAATCCGTGGTCAATTTCAACTCTGTAACCACGATAACTCTCGAAGGGACTGTCTTAAAGACTTGAGATTTCAGGGTGAGTTCGGTTCCCAAATGCTTCAGATAAGTTCGTGGTCAAATTGAATTCTGTCTGTAAGATCGTGAGCACGATGACTTTGTCCTAAAGACTTGAAATTTATATGGAAGGTTCGTTAACCAGCTGAATCGTACAGGGTGCTCCATAAAAATAACCATTCAAAATTTTTGGTTCTCTCAGACAAAACAAAACCAATTTTGCGACCACATGCAAGATGCTCATAGTAAACCTCATTCAAAATTTTGTGGCCATAGTATTGAGAGAACTATAGAAAATTGAATCAATATCGAAAAGAAGAATATTTATACTACCATGAAAAGATATCCGATTCGGGTGAAATTTATTTTTTCTGAGTGAAGATTGATATACTGAATGTTCATGCAGAATTTCAAGGGGATTGCATAATCTGAACCATAGAATTCAATATTTTAATTATAAATTTTTACCATATATTATTTAAGTTTTTGAATAATTTCTAGAATATAATTCCGATCGTGCTGAGATTTTGCTTTCATATAATCATGAATCTCAAGTTCTATACTTGAGTGCTTTATTGCTTCACCAATGAACGAGAGCTCAAAAGCACCTACTCAAGGCTTTACTTGAATTTTTGATAATCGTCTGGGCAAAATGAAGCACTGTTTCCTTAGAAACAAGCGCGCCAAGAGAAAACATTTAATAGGAGCATAGAAATGCATTAATCTCCAATATTGATGCCAACATAAATCGCTATAATCCGTCAAGGTTCTCGAAATTTATCGAATCTGCACTTAGAAAATAAACGACACTATAAACATCCAGAATGATTTAACTATCCTAAATGGTGCAGCGTTATGACTCAGCTCTAAGGTGGATTATTCCCAGATATTCAGAAAATAACAGTGAATACTTCGACTTGCACATCATCCTGACTTTCCGATGCCAAAATCTTATTTTTACGGCGATTTCTCGTCTATCATATCTTACTGTTTTCGAGTTCTAAATTTAGTACCCCGTTCTCACCTTCATAGCGAATTTGACTTGGTGAAGGTGAGGACAGAAATTGAGCGTGAAATTAACTGAATGCTGAAATTTTTTATTGGGATAGTTGTAATATAACGAATATAGATAGGTTGATAATTTTGTAATTGTTATACAGAAGCGGATCATCCCAAAGGGACAGCTTAACATGCCGAAGAACCGATATGCTGACAGATCTAGTGTGTAACCCACAGAACATATAATCTAGTGTAACTCAACGGTTACAGTCTCAATTAACAAAAAAATACAATTTCTTTATCAGAATATTGAAATTTGAAATCCCCATATGAACAAGCGCTCACTATGTCGAGGTTATCTCATTTTGAGCGCTCGTTCTACTTAAACGAGTGCTATATTGTTTTGCCCAAATCTCTGTAGTTTTAGAATTTTGAGCCGAACATTGTCTCAAACGAAAAGGTTCTACTCCTGATGACGAATTTGTGATCAAATTCAATTCTGTCCGTTGGGCTGTCCGTCCGGCCGTTAGCACAATAACTTTCGGAGGGATTGTCCTAGAACTTGGAATTTTCAGGGTGATTACGGTTCCTAAATGGCTCGTTTAAGTTCGTTAACCAGCCAAATCGTACCTAAAGGGTGTTCCATAAAATATGGTCATTCAAATTTTTTGTTCCTCAATATCTCAGATAAAACGAAACCCATCAAAATTAAATGTTGCGGCCAGATGCAAGATGGTCATAATAAGCTTCATGTAGAATTTTAAGGCCATAGTTAAACAGAACCATAGAAATTTAAATTGGAATATTGAAAAGAAGAAATTTCATATATTCATAAAAAACTATCCGATTCGGATGAAATTTATTTTATAAATGAAGATTGATACACTGAATGTTCATGCAGAATTTGGTGGTCACAGTGTTAACAGAAGCATGAAAAATTGAATTGGGATATTGAAAGGAAGAATATTTATATTTCCATAACGGGATTTCCGATTCAAGTGAATTTTTTTTGTGAATGAAGACAGTATACTAAATCTTAATGCAAAATTTGTAGCCATTGTGACAACAGAACCATAAAAAATTCAATTGGGATATTGAAAAAAGAATTCTTATATTTTCATAACAGAAATACCGATTCAGGTGAAATTTATTCTGTAAATCAAAATTGATATACTGAATGTTCATGCAAAATTTCAAGACGATCGCATCATCAGAACCATACAAATTAATTTTTGTAATTATTTATTTTATATATTTAAATTTTTGAATAATTTCCAGAAAATAATTCCGATTGTGCTTAGATTCTGCACTTATATTGTTGGTATCAATTTCAATTCCCATATAATATTCTGAGGTAGGTAACAGTAGTAAAATAAAGGACTCTGCAAACAAGCCCACTGTGGAAATATGAACGGAGTCATATCTCATTCACAAATGTTTTGATTTTATTATAAGCCGATGATAAAGTTTCTTGAAATATCTCAAATGGTTTGTGTTTCATTAAAAACTAGCGACCCGCCCCGGCTTCGCACGGTACGACATCACATTAGAAACCTCAAAATAACAGTACATACTTCTCCACTATTTAATAGATGTTATTATACATATAAACCTTCCTCTTGAATCACTCTATCTATTAAAAAAACGCATCAAAATCCGTTGCGTATTTTCAAAGATTTAAGCATACAAAGGGACAGAGAAAGCGACTTTGTTTTATACTATGTAGTGAAGTATCAAGCTGTTATTGAGAAACCCTGTCCTATGGAGTTTTTTAGTTTTATAGACAAGTTTTTTGCAGTTCTTAAGACATTTAGTCCTTTACTTGGGCCTTCAGTTTTCTCAGTCCGTCACTGTTGTTATATAATCCATCAGTCTGAGTATTCTGGGATGACAGCAACTTCGTCTCGTCCATTATTCATTGTCGGCAGAATGGCCTTTGAGGTTCGTCGTTTAACCATCAAACGACGCCAAATTACCTGTGAGCCGTGGTCGTACTATTTCTCTCCGGACAGTTTACTAAAGATCATCAAGCAAATATAAATTAATTGGTCGAAATTGAAAGGATTGGTGTGGTTGAATGTGAATATTGACCTTCAGATCGCAACTAAGATACGCAAAGTGAATTCTGCATATGCATACGGTTGAAGTTATATTTACAAAGGAAATTGGTTTCTGGTGAAACCCATGAGAATTATCAAAGCAAAGAAGAAGATTTGCTTCGAGTTCGAGGAGCATAAGTTCAGTTTGAAATTTATTTTGGTAAATATTTGAATTTCGGTGACCAGCAGATATCGACCAGATTTTGGTGTCATTGTATTAATTACGTCTTCCTGAACAACATTAGTGGAACCAACAGGTGGCGGTCTGTCTTAGTTTAGAAAATATGGACCCCCAAAGTTCCGAAAATGTTCCATCTTCACGTCGCTTTTTCACTATGAAAACACAAATTCACTGCTCCAATTTAGTCCATAAATCACCTTCGAACATTCGAATAACTATTCGATTAGTTTCATTCCAGGTATATTCAATAATTAATGCAGAAAAATCGAAATTCTAGATTCACCACTTATCCACAAATTCTGAGGAAAGCCCGCCGTTTTTAATGGTATATTTTTGCACTGCCGCAGGACGGAGCAGTGGTGCCAAACTAACTATGAAGAATGGCGGAATTCCCTTATAATTTGTGGATATTAATAATTGAATATACCTGAAATTAATCTAATCGAATAGTAATTCAAAAGTTCTAAGATGATTTATAGATTAAATTGGAGCAGTGTGGTTTAATAGTGAAAAAAGCGACGTGTAGATAGAACATTTTTGGAACATAGGGGGTTCATATTTTCTAACTAAGACAGACCGACACCTATTGGTTTTACTAATGTTGTTCAGGAAGACTCAATGAATACAATGACACCAAAATCTGGTCGATATCTGCTGGTCACCGAAATTAGATATTTACTTTAATTTTTCTCATTTCTCACGTGAAAAATATAGGAAAGCACTATGTCCTGCTTCAGCCCTTAGTGAAAGCTATCCTTATTTTGGTTCAGAGTACAGTTCTTTGGATCTTTGTCATCTTAACTGAAGTCCGCCTTTTCCATTTGAAAAACGTTCACGGTCAGTCGCTTAAAAGTTCATAATAATTCTACGCAATCTTTGGAGTTTTTTTAGACCCTTTTAGGGTTACTGATACTATAATTATTTCGCTGCTCAAAACTACGAAAGATTTAGAGATAGTTCGTTCAACACTTGAGATTCTGAAAGAGAGCCAGATCTAGTTTGATAAACTCTCCTGACAGCAGAGCAGATTTTTCTGAATATCGAAGGCATTTCAAGGATAGTATAAATGTGACTCTAATTGAGGCACAAGAGTGATATTGATATCACTTATTACTTTCTGGTAGTTTTTCCGTTTCCGCTTTTCTGTTTCTTCAGATGCAATGTTTCAATGGAAAAGAGCCGATATGAATATTTGAACTTATTTTTTCCAACAAATCCTTGAATCCAATCAATTTATGCGGAGAGACATAGGTTTTCACTGAAGTTTTTTCCCTCTGCACTTGTATCATGTGCAGTACTTCCTAAGACCCATTGTTTACATCCTTTCGAAACCACGAATCCTTCTAGATATTTCCCAACAGAAACTCTTTTGGGATGAAGTCATCGTCCAGAAAACTCCAGATCGGAAGCTGCCACAATCGGCCATTCTTACAGACGCATTCTTCCTTCACCAATGTTTACAATGATGTAAACAAATAATTAAGATGGAAGCAATCAGAAACATGAATTGAACTTTCCGTCTGTTTACTATACGTTTTTCACATATCGATTTAACTACCTCTTGTTTTTTACTCTATGCGTTCATTTATATCTGCTTTTGTTTGGCCATTCAAATGAATTCAATGGTGTTTCTTCAAGACGTACTAAATGAAAAATTTCACATCATATAAATATAATACATGGACCTATAATACTAACTGGACGTCGAACTTCCTATCTGTCACTTAGAAAAAAGTGAGGCAAATCGCCGCCATTTGCAGTTTGGAGGAACCACAAATATTTGATGTTTTATGCCATATGTGCTCGAATTTCTATTGAAACATAGACGTTCCTTTGAAAGAAATGATGAAAAACGAACTCTGTATATTAGTGTTCTGTGAACACTGACATTTCGGTCTATATCAAATAATAATTTTTTTCGATTCGTGTGATTAGTTATTAAAATAATGTACCATTATGATGATTATACACAATAGATTCCTCAAAAACGGTATAACCTCGCTAATTCTAATATTTCAGTTCGTTGAAAAATTGACAACTCTCAAATTAGTCAATTTCACTCCAAACTGCAAATGGCCGCCGTTTGCCTCAAAATTTTTGACATGTTCGCTATCTAGTTAGTATTATAAATCTATGATATATATTGCTGTATCCAAATTTGCTTCACTATAATCCAAACAACTCACAACTCAATAAACTGTTTCACTAGAACAATTTTTGTAACGAAATATAAATAATTCAATACATTCTTGCAACCTAAATCAAATCATTTCACCTCATAGCATAATTCTCATTCGTCTGACAAAAATGGCACCTCTTCATGTCGGGATTGTTTACATCCTTTCGAAACCACACAATCCTTCCAGATATTTCCCAACAGAAAACTCCTTGAGATGAAGTCATCGTCCAGAAAAATCCAGATCGGAAGCTGCCACAATCGGCCATTCTTCCAGACGCGTTCTTCCTTCACCAATGTTTACATTGATGTAAACAAATAATTAAGATGGAAGCAATCAGAAACATGAATTGAGCGGCACGTCGTTCCCTCCGTTCGTAACGAAAGCTTTGGAATTCCGAAATGGCCTATTTTAGAGGAGTCAAGAATGTGAATCAGAAATAGCTATGCAGTACAAAAATGAAAACGGTGACCGTAGGTTAAATAGTTGTGAGTTGTCCACCAGGAATGCTCGTTCTGATTTATCAATGGCGCTAGGTGAGTTCCTGGAGTTTTTGGTGTTTGAGTTGAGTTTTGGGGTGAAATTTTGGGGATTAAGTTGGATTGGTAATATTTTAAAAATTTTAATTTTTTTGAGTTGAGAAAGAAATATCTCGGGGTTTTCTCCTTCTTCTGTGTGGGTTACTTTAATTTAAACACATCTTCTTTACTTTCCATTAGATAATTTGAAAACCCTTAATTATTGATTCCGGTTTTAATATTCCGAAAATATTTGCATTTTAAAATCAGGCTGAAATTTCGAAAAATATTAATCTAGGTGGGCAAACTCTGTAAGATGCAGAGAAATGATAAGGTACAATTTTTCATTGAATATATTAGATGATACCATCAAAATCTTAAATGTTTGCCTCCAACTTTTGTGAAAATTAAATTGAAAATTTTATCCTAGTCAGATTATATTTCCACTTCTGAGAAAGTAACCGACTTGGGAACTGCAGTTTTAGTAAGCTATATCAACAGCCTTCTCACGCTAGAAATCTATAGATACATGATACGTTTTTCAAAGTTTTGTCGGTACCAAACGCAATGTTTTCAGTTTTCCTGTTATTATTTTCATCTTAATAACAAACTTTTACTCAATAGTACTTTCAAACGACCATAACTTATTCGACTCCCAAAAGCTACCCCAAAAATGATAAATACTGCTTCTAGGCCAAAAAACTCACTATTCAAAATCTTTGGTTTCTCTGGTAATATACCTTTATTTTTCAACAGAATTTAATGTTTCCTATTATTGGATTCTCTAGAAAGCAATGTCATTATATGAAATAAGTACCTATATATGTATTATGATCTTTTTGAACTTTATTTCCAAAATATCATAAAAATTTTAGTTCAAAATTGATGATGAAAACAAATTGAAATACTTGACAAATTGTTTCTTAATTTTTATTAAAATATCACAATCAGTTGACATGCATGTTTCGGGTGCTAGCTCATTCTCAACACAATACAACAAGTAACAGAGTAAAAACCGGAGACAAACGGAAATCTAATTGATCACTTACAATAGGGAGATTTTGTTTTTGTGCTGAGGAAATTTCTCTGAAAATTCTAAGAGATCTAAACGTTTTTTTCCACCTTTATGTAACAATTTGATTTCACTAAAAACTATGAAATGGTTGGAAGTAATACAGTGATCGGAAAAGCCAGTTACTGATTTATTTTGAAGAATAGATCTCTAATGTTATGTTATATAGGTCAGACTGGCTGCTCTTTAGGAATAAGACTTGAAGAACATAAAAGATCTTTTCTTCAAATGAATCAGTAACTGGCTTTTCCGATCACTGTATCACTTCCAACCATTTCATAGATTTTAGTAAAATCAAATTGTTACATAAAGGTGAAAAAGGAAAACGTTTAGATCTCTTGAAATTTTTAGAAATTTCCTCAGCATAAAAACAAAATCTTCCTATTGTAAATGATCAATTAGATTTTCGTTTGTCTCCGGTTCTAACATCTACTACTCGATGTATTGTGTTCGACCGTATGTATTTTATTCAGTTTTGAGAATGGGCTAGCACCCGTGTTTTAAATTGTTTTTATCATCAATTTTAACAATGTTTCATCAAGTGTTGAGCGAGAAATCAATTTCAATTTTCGTTTATTTTAAATATTCCTTTTTTTAGTTTCATCTCAATAATACTCCAAACCTTTGAAAACTATGAGCACATTTAATTCTGAAGAAACATAATGTGAACCAAAATAATAGAAAATAACAGAAAAAGTAAACTAAAAATCATAATGAAAATTCATTCCATTGCAAACCATAAGGCGATCAACAAAAACTAGTGACTTATTGATATCGCTTCAAAGTTTAACCATAGTAATTCTAATAACTCATTCTTCATAATATAATTCTTGTTTTTCTGATAACTCCGAATATGAATATCCACTCTCTGATAATCTTCTCTGAAAACCTCGCAAAAATTCTTTTTGGTGTTAAAAAGTAAAGTAGATTTAATTCAAACATCAATGTTATCAAGAATTCGAAAATTATTCCCTATTAGACTTACCAATGAAGAAACTACGGAGTTTCGCAAATATCTAGAAATATGCTGAACCATATATTTTGTACAAAATTCCCTAGTACAAAAAAGTTCTTGGAAATCAATGGTTGTTGTTGGCCATAAAAAATCATTAATCATCTCTCGATAGCACATTCCATTCATCGTAACTGATACTCCAGCCTCATTTTCGAAAAAGTAAGGTCCAATGACTCCGCCGGACCATAAACCGCACCAAACAGTCAAACGTTGAGGATAGAGAGGTTTTTCAACAATAACTCTTGGGTTTTCCGAGCCCCGGATGCGACAATTTGCTTGTTGACGAAGCCAGTGAGGTGGAAATGGGCCTCGTCACTCGAGAGGATTTTTCGATGGAATTCCGGATCATTTTCATGCATTTCAACTACCCAATCAGCAAAGACGTTGTTGATAATCGGCCGGCTTGAGTTCTTGTGTTAACTGAACTTTATAAGCCTTACCACCCAAATCTTCATGCAAAAACGGTGTAATGACGTTTTAGAATGCCTGATTCCAAAGAACGACGAGAAATGGACAAACCTGGGTTTTCTTCACACTCGGCTACAGCAGTAATATTCCCGGCTGTTCTTGAGCGACGTGCATGGGTTTTATTCTTCACATCACTACCTTGTCCCAACAGCTCGAATTTTTCCACCAATTTCTTTATTGCGGTCCGACAAGGTGCTTCACGACGACCCAAAAATGTTCTAGTTTTACGAACCGTCTCTGCAAAATTTTATCATGTTTATAGTGGATTTTAATAATTTCAATGCGTTCATGAAGCGTGTATCGTTCCATTTTATTGATGGCATAGTTTCTACTTGGCAAATGTCAAAAATAACAGCTTTAAAACGTGATATCTACCGAAATAGCGGGCTATTCAAAATAACACCTCTTATATACTAGTACAGAAAAAGCAAATTCTTCCAGTCGTTCATATGAAACATATTCAGTTTGTTGCTGGTTTTTGAATTTTGAACTCTTCAAGAATATGAAATCCTTTGGCATTCGTATTATTGATCTATTGTAAAGGTTACAACAGAAAATTCTGTAAATTTTCAAAGTGATTGATCTGACTGAGTAACCATTCTCTTTTGTTAGATGAAGGATATTTCTGATTGAACACATCAAGTTCACAAATATTTTGTATGCGAAAGAATAGTACTTATTCAATTCTTCTATTCTGTTTGAAATTAATAGCTCATATCACATATTTCACATGCAGCCATTCGTTACTCTGTACCTATATATCCTCCTGCGCAAATCTGACCAAACTCAATTTAACCCGCAGCAGAAATAACCTCATTGCAGCCGCCATAATTGCATTTCCTCAATAAAATTTCACGCTTATTTATCCCAGATCCTCTTGCTGCTTCTTATTACCGCCGCGATGTCTTTGATCCCGTGGAAAATAAAACAAATATTCCGTTTCATTTTCACTGAGGAAATGCCGGTGCCAATTGAATCCAGCTGGCGGCGTTTGCTTAGATGGAAAAGTGTTTTCAAACAAAAATTCAAATATTTTCGCTCCGGTAATAGCGTTATGATAATGTTCACTGGGCGTTATGCTTTTGGATTATTTGTTTTGTGATGAGCTATTTTGCATGCCGTGGGCGAAACAGATGCATCACTGTTAAATTAAATACCTTTGTTTATTGAATTCGTTGTTATGTGAAAGCTGCATGCTGTCTGGCAGTAATTTCAAATCAAAATATTGGAGATCCAAAGATAAATAATACCTACCGATAGAAAGGATTCGTTTGAGATTTTCTTCGAGTTTCGCGCTCATAATATTTTTTCTCTAAATGGATCACTACTTTGCAATTTCCAAGCATCAATTACTTCAATAGGATAAATGAAATAACTTCGTTTACTATCACTATAGTTATAAAGGGGTTACAGTTCACTGCGACCTCAAGGTCAATTGTGCCCCCCTTACAGAACTGTTCTATCCACACCCTTTACAGCTCGTCTTCCATTTCCAGAGGTCTTATGAAATCCAATATCTGTTCATCACTCTTACAAGTTTCTCGCCCAAGCATTCTCTCCCTAGGCTCGCAATGGCAAACCATTCCGTGACTAGGTGAATTGGGGTTTCTTCTCCTCCTCCTCACAGAACCTACACTAATCAGTGTCCGATAATCCCATCCTCAACATGTGCTTCCTGAGGCGACAGTGTCCTGTGAGAAAGCCAGTGGGGAGGTGTAATTGTTTCTTACCAAGATCGAAATATATTTGGGATTGTTGAAGAGTAACGTCCATGATTATAAATATTGAATGAATCGTTCACAGGAATTTGGACCAGATTTTATTTTGATTTTTTAAATACTTGCCAACGTTTCGAATCTTTTGTGATTCTTCCTCAAGGCTCGCTATTCATTTCAATCAAAATATCGTCATATATTTCTTTCGTTCGTTTCTCTTGAAAGTCCACCACATCAGAATTGACTTTCAAAGAGAAACGAACGAAAGAAATATATGACGATATTTGATTGAAATGAATAGCGAGCCTTGAGGAAGAATCACAAAAGATTCGAAACGTTGGCAAGTATTTAAAAATCAAAATAAAATCTGGTCCAAATTTCTGTGAACGATTCATTCAATATATATTTGGGATCTTCCTGTTTCAAAGTTCCCTGGGAGATTCCACTAGAGTTTTCCTTCTCGGCTTTCCCCTTCTCCAGAAAGTCTTTCCTATAGGTACCTTTAGCTGTACCACAGAAGGGTTCTAGTATAGGCCAATGAGTGACATTCGTGCGCCCTCTTTGGCAAGTGTATTGGCCTTTTCGTTTCCTATAATTCCCGAATGGCCGGGAACCCAGATTAAAAAGATAATACCATTATTTTTATGATGAAGTACATTTTTCAAATGGGTTAATAACTAGTTGTGTAACTTGTTCGTTAAATGTTTTGTTGTCATATTTCTTCAGAAATTCGAAAAGAATAGATTTTGGGTATTGTGGGGAAAATTTGTATATACTGATGAAATGCCAGTGCCAATTGAATCCAGCTGGCAACTTTTGCTTAGATGAAGAAGTGTTTTCAAACAAATATTCGAATATTTTCGCACCGGTATAGCGTTTTGATAATGTTCACTGGGCGTTATGCTTTTGGATTATCTGTTTTGGGGTGAGCTAATTTGCATGCCGTGGGCAAAGCAGATGCATCTTTGTAAAATTGAATACCTTTATTTATTGGATACATGTTATGTGAAAGCTGAATGCTGTCTGGCAATAAATTATATTGAAAATATTGTATAGCTCCAAAGATTAATACTGATTGAAAAAATTTGTTTCAGGAATTTTATGAGCTATGCGCAATTAGTATTTCTTCTAAATCGATTACTAATTTGCATTTTTAAGTATCAATTCCTTGCTTTATATTAGAAATTGTTATTTCAAGATCTATCGAAATGTATAGAAATATATTTCCCATTTAAGTAAAAAAAATCCGAAGAAAAGCTGATTAAATGTGTGAAAAACGTGATTAACATTACTAGACTCTACGTGAAAAGTTCCTGAAATAATGCTTTCAAAGAAAAAAATTTACATCAGAAGGAATGTTATATCAGTATTTCGAAAATGTACATTTTCGATAAACACCTGGCAACTATGAAACGGTCAAAGATATTCACGTGTAGTGTTCACCATTGAGTTTTTCATGAAAAATAAACCTCAGTCACACCGACATCTATTTTGGTCTATTTTTGTTAGAAATATAACCTTCCATTTAAAAGTATCGAATTTGGCCCACCTCTACATAGATTCAATGCTCAAAGTGAAAAATTTAAATATGTAAATAAATGAGATGAATAACATGAAAAGTTCCAAGGATATTCAAATTCGAATTCCCTACCATTCTATGGGATATTGGAGCTATAAACAATCATTTACAATACTAGCGAAGAACAACCTAGTACGGTACGCACGGGAGGAGAAAGAAACCCCCATTCACCTAGTCACGGAATGCCTTGGCATTGCGAGCCGCCTTGAGCGAGAAACTTGTAAGAGTGAGGAACTAGCCTCTTTGAAGCCTTCACAGTTATTAGATTTCATTAGATTTCTGGAACTGGAAGGCGAGCTGTGAAGGGTTTGACCAGAACAGCTCTGTAAGGGGGTACGATAGACCTTAAGATCGCAGTGAGCTGTAACCCGTCTTCAAACTAAACTAAACTATGGTAACGCACCAAAGACCTCATTGGTCGCCGTGTCATTCGACCACAATCTAACAAAATTTAGTTTTTGTAGGATAAACCAGAACTCAAAATCTTCATACACTTTGATAAGTACTACAACACATAGCATTCTTGATTTTCACGCATATCACAATCTCCGACAGGTGAATCAATTAATTTGTTCAATCAACCTGGTGTGTACCTTCCAATCAGAGAGACATACATCGAAGCGCTTTCCTCACGATTTGGTATCGTAATCAAATTATCCTCTAGAGCACGGTGTTAATTGTAGTATCATAAAGCACATGTTTAATTCATGAACTATGATTCGGGATATGCTTTTTACTATCCCCGATCTAGTTCACCTTGGTTCGTCAAGGATATGGTAGGAAATTTCACTATTAGCGTAGTAGGAATAGTCTTTATTTTTGTTTTGTTGGATGTAGATTCAATACAGTAATATGTTATGTTTTTTTCAGGTAATGAGAATCGTTATTCATATCTTTGAGCTATATTTTTTCATTTTTTCAATTCTTTTATGGGTGTATGGGTTGAATCCCGAATTCTCCGTATTGTCCCCGTTAGAATGAATTATGAGATTTTCGAAATACGCATTATTATTCATTTCTGAAGAACGTTTTAGGTTTTCACTCCCAGTCTTTGAAACAGAAATAATTGAAAATCTCTGCACCTATTATATTTTTCAGGACCAAATTGGTTTTGAAATATTGTTGATCAACAGTAAAACTAAAAAAGGGAATAAATAAGAGGATAATATAACGTTTCGGTGTCTATATCAGACACCTTCTTCGAACAAACTTGTAAAACCTTCATAATTGTGTGTGTTTTCATTTGCAGTCTAATTGACATTAAAAATTGTCAAAACATAGAGATGTTGATTCATTTAATTTGAAATTTTTTTCTTCAATAAATCAATCCAAATACGATCTATTCCAACTGAACAATTAGCCAAATTATCTACTTCATCTAACAAAATACATGTGGATTCCTTAATTTTCCTTTTATAATTACAGGTTCCGTCATTAGGATCTTTGTGTTGTTCCAGATCATCATATGATGTCCGCTATTTGAACATACACGATCAGCGATTTGTGATCTTGTAATGTCTCTATTTTCGATGTTGTTCTTATTGTTCCCGTTTTCTTATCTCTAATAGTAAAAAAATAGAGACATAACAAGATCACAAACCGCTGATCATGTATGTTCAAATAGCGGACATCATATGATGAACTGGAACAACATAAAGATCCTAATACGGAACCTTATAATTATAAAAGGAAAATTAAGGAATCCACATTTATTTTGTTAGATGAAGTAGATAATTTGGCCAATCGTTCTGTTGAAATAGATCGTATTGGGATTGATTTATTGAAGTAAGAAATGACATCAGAAAATTTCAATGTCAATTAGACTGAAAACGAAAAAACACACAATTTGGAAGATTTTAAAAGTTTGCCTGAAGAAGGTGTTTGATAAAGAAACCAAAACGTTTACATTATCCTTTTCATTTATTTCTTCTTTAGTTTTACGTGAGGCAACAATGTTTTTCAACCAATTTACTCCTGACAAATAAGTGCAAAGAGCACTTCATCTTAATCAGAAAACTTTTAATCATTTCTGTTTCAAGATTGAGAGGTAAAACCTTAGGAGTTTTTTAGAGATGCAGAATCCTCCCAGGTTATATTTCAATCTATAACATTATTATTCAGTATAATCTGCCTGAATCTCAACAATCTACTTGTTCTTAGGATAATTCAATTTATGAGTTCCATCCCTGAAGTAAGAATCTTCATCATTTCATGAAACCAATTTCCACGCTTGATTTTTGTTAGATCTGGAATCAGATAAAATCTTTTCCGCCGAACGTCGAAATAAAAGTGATTTTAATGTGTACGAAATTGAGCATTAATGACCCATTTTAATGATCAATTTTTTAGCCATTTTAATGTGCAATCCTCATGGCACCGTACACAAAGTATTCCAGAAACACTACGAGAAATGTCAAAACTCTACTGGAATATAGAAACATAAAAATTTATATTTGTCAAATGCATGTCTTGAGCAAAATATGAATGTATTTCAATCAAGTATTTAAACACAATCGTATTGAGATCGGCGGAAAAATCTTGTAATCGCCTCGGCTATTAATCTAGCGACTAATGGTCTCGAACTATTAAGAGCGTTCGCTCCGCGCACGCTTTAAAATATCTTGACCATTAGTCGCTGTCTTTAATAACCTAGTTGTTTATAACTATTAAGGTCTAAATCTCGTGATGCTTTTACAATCCGAAATTTAATTATGGATTTCAATCAATTATCAAAATGCTTTTGTGACATTGGTGCATTATCCTAATAAAAATATTTTTTTCTTCTGCAAATCGGGGTTGAAATAATTAACCAAAATTAAGCTTAAGGTATGAATTTTGAGATTATCCTGTACTACTTTCAAATTAACCTTTCGTAAATGAATATCGATTATTTTTATCAGGTTTTATCCTTGTTATTGGCCCTGATAATATATCGATCTTGTATTCTGTTCTCAAGTTGTCCTCAATTTTTCTAATCTTTTCAGATAACCATTTAACATTGTCTATAACATTGGTAGGGTAAAGGGGGGAATAATGGCCACTTAAGAATTTTTTGATAATAGAATCATTTCGAAGTGTTTTAAGGGTCTTAACAGGAAAAAAATAGAAAGGACAATAAGTTTGACTCACTTGAGTTGTGAAAAACTTGATTAAGCAAGCCATCAAATTAAAAAAACACAAATAAAACTGACTCCATTTACGAATAAAATAAATTTCCTTCCTCGTTAATTGGAGCAAGTTTTTCAGTGTCTATTAGCCACAAATAACACACCAAACTTCTCCATTCTTTTCAAATTATCGCACACAACACAATATTATATTATTTGATGTCCTGTTGAAATCATCGTTTTCGTCCTAAGATATAATTCCTTCATTTTCTCTAACTTCCTCAAAATTATTCGAGTGTGCTGATTTTTTTTTCTTAGGTTCAGTTTTCATCAAAAACATTTCTTTTTCGCGTTTTTGTATTTTTATTCTGTATATTCTTGTTATTGTAATGCTTTTTTTGAAGGCATGGAAGTAGAACTTACAGAATGTTATTTACAGTACTTTCCTTTAGTTTCTGGCCGTATTATTATTAAAATATGATGGAAGAGAGATTATTTTTGTAAAAAAAACATGTCAATTTTGTAGCCCCGCTGTCCCTTAGATAACCTATTGCACTATAATTTGGCGCAAGCTTCTGACTGTTCCTTGGTCTAAAAACCCTTTTGTTGTTTTTTTTCGTACAATTGTGTGGTATCTATGAAAACTAATATAATTTTGAGAATTTTTTTTGCTATTGATATTTTGGTTTTTATTTTTTTTTCTTTTACTTCTTACTTGTTTTTCTATTATGTTATTGATTTATTTATATTCATAGAGAATGGTTTCACCACCGATTCCGAAGATGACCACAATCATCTTCGGCACAAGCTGGAAGAAATACTGAAACTCATGTTAGTGATATGGTGCAAGGAAAATCAGGCCTTGAATGTGATTACCTCCGAGCGAAACGGTAATGAAATTTCGAAAGTGGTCAGCAATCAAATCCACTAACATTTGTTGTGTGCCTATTACACGTTAGTTGGCATTTTTCCTAACATTCATTACGCTTGCTGTGATATAATGAATCTCTGACTAATATCTGTCTAGTTTTCTCACAACTTATTTTCGTCTTTTTTCGTGACATTGAATTGAATGGGTGATTGAATGAAACGCTTTGTTGATTATTTTTAACAGGTTACGACTGCTACAATCCGATTGTTAAAATCGGAAACTAAATTTATTCAGTTAGGTATTAATGATCAAATAACAGAAGGGTGCTTCATTTAGTGTAACTTATGGCTAATCAAATTTGTGATGAAACAAAACAACTATAATTTTTTTGAAGAAGAGCTTTATTGAATGTTCGAAGACTAAACAATATAGTGAGTGTACAGATTTCACAATATTAACTGATGTAAATGTGAATTTACGTTTGAAGCAAGGGTATGAGCCAAAACCTCAGTACGAATACTCTTTCTGTCCGTTTAAGTGTACTGATATTGAATATGTTCGAGAAAAAAGCTAAATGTTTATATTGAAAGGCTTCATACATTAAAACAATTTTTTCTTACAATGTATTGATGAAATATGACTTGAAATCTAAAATCACGAAAAAATCAAAGATCAGCCCTGAAAATACGTATATCCGTCGACCTCAAATAAAAAATTAGTTTAACAAGGGTACATGAAATTGATCAATAGTGATTTTATGGCTAAATTTTAACTTTTTCAATGTGTAGTTTTCATGAACAACCGAACAAAAAGTATGCATAATGAAGTATGAATAATGTCACAACTCTAGGTAATGAAACCGTAAAATATTATATGGTCTCGAATGTATACAGGGTATCCCAAAACTCGACGTCAACCCGGAACCGGGTGAAAGGGCAAGTAAGAAAGATATGAAAAAAATCTAAGTTGCATGAATTTAAAATAATAGGCATTTAAGAAAACACAGAAAATTTTCACATCCTGTGACAGTCTTTTCACTCCTGTTGCCACAAATATCAACTTTTTCCAACTTTTTTTTTGTTGTGTAACCCTGAATAATGCTCGTCTAAACTGTAATCAAAATTTTGATACCAGCTGCTCTAGGATTCATAAAAATAGGGCTAACTTTTCAGAAAAAAAATTCAAAATAAACAATTGCCTAGTTTCAACTGACTTTATCGAAAAAAAAATGTACTACTCAAGTTTGGTATGTTCAAGTCCGGTAAACTGGAAACATTTTCCCGGAAGATGGATCGGACGTTCTGGTCCAATCTCAGGACCCGTTCACCGGACTTGAATCTATTGAAAAAAGTTGATATTTGTGGCAACAGGAGTGAAAAGACTGTCACAGGGTGTGAAATTTTCGGTGTTTTTTCAAATGCCTATTATTTTAAAATCATGCAACTTTTTTTATATCTTTTTGACAACCAGCGTTACTTGCTCTTTCACCCGGTTCCGGGTTAACGTCGAGTTTTGGGACACCCTGTATATTTTGCAGAAAAATAGTTATTTAATCAACTAGCTATTAATGGTCAAGATATATTAATTTGTAATCAGCTCAACAACATCAATCGCTAGATTAATTTTCATCAACCGCATTATGAATTGAGTATAAATTATTGATTGGAATATATTCTTTTTTTGCACAAGACATAATATAAATTCTATGTTTCTTTATGTTCCAACAGAGTTATGACATTACTGGTATTGCTTCTGAATACTTTGTGTTCAGTTGCCCATGATAAATGCACATTAAAATAGCATAAATTGATTGTATACTCTGAATCCACTTTTAATTTTAGGGTTGACGGAAAAAATGTAGGTACTCAATTCATATTGCAGTCGACGAAATAATTTTGTAGTCACCTCGTCTATTGATCTGGTGATCAATAAACTGTTTGATTGAATACTTAATTACTATTATTATTCATCAAGATTAACTGTAGTTAGCGGCACAGAGTTAATAATTATTAATTATTTTTATTGAGTTTAATATTCAAAGGAAGGATGAAATAAGTAGCTAATTCAAAAAATTATTTGAAACGTTTTGTTTTTCAGAAAGTGATAAAACAGTGGTAGTACAAAGGCAGTCTGGAGAGTTCGGGTTCAGGATACACGGATCAAAACCTGTAGTGGTATCTGCCATAGAACCGGGTACACCAGCAGAAACATCAGGGGTAGAAGTAGGAGACATAGTTTTAGCAGTTAAATGGAGTCAGTGTTATAGATAAAAGTCATTCCGAAGTTGTCAAAATTGCGCATGCTGGTAGTGATACCCTGACCTTAGAGTGAGTGTTTCAACCAATGTTTTGAGAAAATTTTATTATACAAATGTGAAAATCTCAGAGTAAGAAATAAACATAGAGGATGCCTACGCGTAAAAAGATCTACATTGTAAACAGCCAAGCATTAGAGTGAGATGGAAAGCATTTCACTGTCAACACTGGGGCGAAGTAACAATTGGTTAGATTTGCATTTCTCCAGTTCCTGAATATAATACAATATTTTCGTAATTCTACCCTATTTTTAATTAACGGAAGAGCCTTAAGCAACAACAAACTGCCACCAAATCATTGAAAATAATTCATTTTATGAAGGTCAAATCGAAATGAAAAAGTGAACACATTGCATCAAGAAACTAAAAACTAACAGACATGTTGCCAAACTGACAAAATTGTGTGTAACAGACGAAATTCGTGTATCAAAGTAGGGACCGGTAAACCAATTATCCCAATACCGAATAAAGATACGACAAGATTTCGCAACGCCGGAAGTTTGTTCGTGTATAAACAGATTTTTCCTAGCTGCATAACAAACACGTGAAGGCAACTCTCTAGGTTTACTTTTTACTCTGAGGTGAAAATAGAGTTTTGTTGTTT